>JADRCC010550704.1:0-10591 GCA_019843855.1 Hylomyscus alleni
GTCCTTAGCATTCTCGACTGCCTCAGCCAGTACACTGGGATGATCAAAATCTTGGGCCAGAATAAAGATTTGATCATAGCAGTCACAAGTAAAGCTAGCATTCTTGTATGCAAGCTTCTAAACACTGTATGTTTATGGACTCGTTTAGCCATCTCAGCAATCCACCCAACATCTTGATCAACACAAATCCTGAGATTCAATACAAAAAATCTTTTATAAGTCATATGCACTAGAAGCAAGACTTGAACTAGGCACACACATTTTTTTTTTTTATTAACTACCATTTTAGTGTGTTTCATTGGTGTGTTTCGTTGTGGCATCTTCACAATATTTTATTCTTAATAGCTCCCCTCTTGTACTTCCCTGTCTGCCCTTTTTCTATTGTTGGTCACAGCCCCTCCCCAACAGTGACCCCTGGGTTTCCTATCACATGTATTTCTCTTCCTTATCCCCTTTTTTCTTGGGTATATTTTTACTTTCATGACAAAAAAAAAAAAAAAAAAAAAAAAAACGTGCAGTTTTGTGTTTCTGAGTCTGGCTTATTTCCCTTAGCACAATTATTTCTGGCTCTCTCTTCCTGTGAATGTCATGTTTTTACTTTATGGCTGCACACATTCCCTCGGGTGCATGTCCCACACTTTCTTCATGCGTGTGTGTTGATGAGTACCTAGGCTGATCCCATTTCTTGGCTGCTCTGACTGGTACAACCGTAACTGATCATGTGCATGTGTCTCTGTCAGGGGACATGGATTCCTTTGGGTCTATACTAGGAAGTTACAGCTGCAGTACCCACATTTTTAACTTATATGCCATGTTGTCTTTGAAATAGAGATGAGGCAAATTCCTATTATACTTAAATAGCATGACAGGGCCACGAGTTAGTTACCTAACTAGTCTTTAAATATTTGACAAACTTTCTCCACCAGTGAGGAAGTTTTGGAGTAAATGAAAGCATGAAATATTAAGGTAGACTTTTGGCAGACTGAACAGTTGAACTCATAGATAATGGATTAATCGATTAATGTTCATGTGAACTCTGGCCTTAGTCCTATCATTGAGTAACTGTTGATAACTTCAGCTGGTTGGTTTTGTCAACTTGACACAAGTCTAGACATATCTAGGGAGAGGGAAACTCAGTTGAGGAATTATCACCCTCAGATTGCCATGTAGACAAGAGTTGGTGGGGAGGGGTGGGTCATTTCCTTGATTGACACAGGAAGATCCATCCCTCTGTGGATAGTCCCACCCCTGGGCCTTCTGCCATGGGTTCTGTTTCAGTTCCTGCCTTGAGTTCCTGCCCTGACTTCCTGTCATGAAGGACTTGTAAGTCAAGAAGCCCCTTTCCTCCCCAAGTTGCTCTTGGTCATGGAGTTTCATCATAGCAATAAAAAGCAAACTATCCACGACTTACCCACCTTTAAGTTTACATCCCAATGGGATAATTCACAAATTTAATAAAATATAAGGATTCAATTCTCAGATAAAGGTAATAGTAGTATATAATGCCTGTACTGGCTGGTTTTGTGTGTCAACTTGACACCGGCTGGAGTTATCACAGAGAAGGGAGCTTCAGTTGGGGAAGTGCCTCCATGAGATCCAGCTGTGGGGCATTTTCTCAATTAGTGATCAAGGGGGTAGGGCCCCTTGTGGGTGGTGTCATCCCTGGGCTGGAAGTCTTGGGTTCTATAAAAGAGCAGGCTGAGAAACCCAGAGGAAGCAAGCCAGTAAGAAACATCCCTCCATGACCTCTGCATCAGCTCCTGCTTCCTGATCTGCCTGAATTCCAGTCCTGACTTCTCTGGTGATCAACAGCAATGTGAATGTGTAAACTGAATAAACCCTTTCCTCCCCAACTTGCTTCTTGGTCATGATATTTGTGCAAGAATAGAAACCCCTCACCCTAAAACAATGCCCAAATGAGGGCAAACATCTTGAGAGGGGTTCCTGGGAAAAATGAAAATGTAATGTAAAGGTTTATAAGCTATTGGCTGGCTGGAGTTTTTGAAAGAAGCAACTAATTGTCGAAACAATTAGGTCCAGAAGGCTGTATATATTTGAAAACCAGTAAGGTGGGAGAGACAGGAAGCCTCCTCTGTGGTGCCTTCAGACGGCAGGCAGAAATTAAACCATCATTTTACCACAGTGAAATGTAAAACTGTAAAAAAAAAAAAAAAAAATCAGTGTATGAGAGAGAGTCTTACTATAGAAAGTGGAGAGATTTTTATCAGAGTCAGAATTACATTAGAAAAATCTCTTAAGGTTTCCTATCTTTAAAATTGTATAGTTCTATAATTTCACAAACTTGTCATGACAAATTGAAGAGATAAGAGGAATTAGCTTTGGGGGGAAATAGCGTGCTTATGAGTGAGTGCATGTGTGTGTGTGTTTTCAGACAGATCAAACACACTGGCAGTTTTGAAGACTAATTAAAGCCACAATGGGGAGTGGCTCTGAGCTTTTCTCCTCTAAGCCTTCTATGATCTTCTGAGATAAGCACAAAAGTGTGTAACATACCATGACAGTAACATACCATGGCGAACCCAACCTGTATGTTTCAGTAAAGAGCAGACATACATCAGTCCCTACTTGTTCCCATTGCTGTGTTCAGCCTTTCCTTTGATAGGAAGCGAAGCTTAGCAGTCTACACACAAGACTCTGACCCCGTATGGAGTTAAATATTGACAGTCATCTGTGAACGGGAGCCACATCGGATTCCTGAGGATCTGACAGCAGAGCTGCTGTGAATGTTCAGACTAATCTGATGGGCCCTCCTCAGCCTATGTGTTCTTAAGTTGCGTTTCCACAGGACCACATGGATTGGATAGTTGTGGTATAAATAAGTCCTGCTTGCTTCAGATGTAATTCTGCAGTTTTTGAATTAACCTAAGTGTTAACCTAACCAGAAGCCCTTGGTTCTGTGGATTTGGAAACTGAGTTCTAGAACATGGCTTACCATTCCCTGAGGCCCTTCTGTGCAGTCGGTGTCTACCGCAAAGATCAGCGTCTGTCTCTTACACCAGCTGGTGACGTCACCACTCTTTCCATGTTCTGTCCTCTCTGTGTCTTTGTTTTCAATACTTGACAAGCAAATTTCAGGAGGCAAAAGAAAGCTCACACATCCACACCATCCCTACAAAGCTAAAGGTGTTATCTTTAAGTCTTAAGTATTTTGAAGTCTTATTAAACGCTGGTATCCAGAAATAAAATAAGAGGGAGTTGCCCAACTCTCCTGGCGCAAGCGGGCTGGATGGAGGTAGGATTCTGAGCTTTGTTTCAGAGAGGATTTAGAGTCCATCCACATCTTAGCAGCTTCCACTGATTTATGTAGATTCCCATCTAGTAGTTACAACTGTGTTTTCAGACAGCTTTTAAACTGGGCTGTCTCTTAAGGCCTCTGTCTGCTCAGCAAGTGTCGCTCACCAGGATGACAGCCTCTGACTGAGATATTGGTCACTCTACTCAAAGTCTTTGCTGCCCTGTCTTTAAGGATTGAAAATTGTCTTTTGATTATATTATCTACCCTTCCTTGTGGTTGAGGTATAGACTCAAGTGGCGTTGGCTCATTGTTTGAAACAACAATTAAGGCAATGCTGGGTTTAACATGGAAAATGTATCATCATTTTGAAATGTATTACAGTGATTTTTTTTTTTATTATTTTGTGAATTCCCACGTGAATATCAGGTTCACTAAAGTCTGAAAGGGATGCAGAGCAGGTGTCAGTGAGAGCTATGGGAGTCACCTCTCTAAGTGTTTGAAAATCGAGCTAATACATGTTTTATAAAATGTATACATTTTAGGAGTAGTCAGACTGATACAATATGAGCTGATAAAATGTTTCTGACTCGTGCCTCCCTCAGTAGTCCCTACTGGCAGCATGAAGGCTGGCATACAAATTTAACGTATCTTGGGCCTTTGGGCATTGAGGTGAGAAAAGAAGAAGCTGATATTTAAGGCATTACCAAAATGCAGTGTTTAATTTAGAAATTTAAAGAGCATGCGAATTTAAAAGCGATAGAATATTTGAAAATGAAACTCCAAATGGAAAGTAATTTTTTTTTCCTTTTTTTTGACTTGGGTAATTTAAGAGGTGGGAGTGGGTTGGGGCAATTCTGACAAGCTAGGTGCAGTAAGCTAGCCAAGCCTGGTGCAATAAGATGCTATGGAAACTTTGTTTTTGGTGGGGGAACGGTAGGGGAGAAGCAGGTGACCTGTGTGACCTGGAAAGTGAGTGCACTCATGTCAGTGACACCCTGGGCTTCTCTGTCTTCATTCCTCCTTCTAGGAAGGAGCCTTCCTGTGGACATGGGTTTCTTGGGTGGCGATGGGTTCGTTCCTATTCTTGAGTTCCCTGTGCAGAGTAGTTTTACTTTTCTCGTAGGATCATACTGGCATCTGACAATGTCCCCTGTCTTCAAGCCTCGCTTCTAGTGCCTTTAGACTGATTTGAGCTACCTCTTCGTCAGAATCTCCTGAGGATATTAAGTCTTCAGTAGTATGAGTCGTTCGAGGGCCACGAGCCAGGCATGTGTCAGGACACATACACATGTGTTTCTGATCACACACAACAGCCCAGCTGGTGCCAAGGCTCTGCCTATTATCTGCTTATCTGCCTGGCCTTTACTTCCTGCCTGGCTTTTCACTTCCTGACCCCTCCTTGAGGTGTTTAATTTAATTTGTCTTAATCAGCCTTTGGGGCCATGACTCTTTTTAAGATCACTGAACATTTGAAAATTGGAACCAGTTGATTGAGTCATAGAGAAACAGACCTCCCTTGCAAGCCCCTGCCATGGACACACTGTCGTCTCCGAAAGCTGACCTGTGCTTCTCCGGTCTGTCATGCTGGTCAGGATCGGCCTCTCACATCATGTCTTCACACTGTTTGTAATGGTTCCCATTCCAAACTGACACTGCATACTCATGGCAGACAGCAAGAGGAGCAAGCGTCTCTTCTGAGGGTAAATCCAGACATTTGTTTCTGGAGTTGCTTGATTGTGAGATTAACTTGGCAAAGTTAATCCCAACAAGTTTCAGAGTGACTGAATCATTTCTTCCTGCTCCATTGATCCCTTTTTTATTTACTTTTAGGGCGGTCTCTGCATTCATTAATACAGAGTGAGAAAGCAATTAGACCTTTTTGTACTAAGATCTGTGGTGAGCATGCTCAGCAGGTGTCAGTACACTGACGTGGGAAGGGCTGGGGTCACTGGCTCAGCCTTGTGCACCAAGATCTGGTCACAGGGTTACGTGATGGTCCATACGACACGGCTTTAGTACTCGGTGTGGATGAAGCCAAAATTTTGCTGGAGTGACTTCTAATCTCTCAGAGGTTTGGACACCAGCGTTGCATGCTCTTGTGGCTACTTACTGGGTTCCTGGCATATTAATGATTCATTATGCCCCAAGAAAAACTAGAAGTTCGTTTATTAGTATTATTTATATGCTATAAAAACATTCTCAGGCTAACAGCACCACCCCCCTTTTGGCATATCCATGTACGCTTGTGCATGTGTGTGATTGCACATAGGTATGCATGTATGTTTGTGATCATGGGCACACATGTGGAGGCCAGAGGACAAACTCTGTTGTTTCTCATATACCATTCACATTATGGTTTTTTTTTTTTTATTTTTTTTATTTATTTATTTTTTTTATTTTTATTTTTCGAGACAGGGTTTCTCTGTATAGCCCTGGCTGTCCTGGAACTCACTCTGTAGACCAGGCTGGCCTTGAACTCAGAAATCCGCCTGTCTTTGCCTCCCAAGTGCTGGGATTAAAGGCGTGCACCACCACCGCCCGGCCTCACATTATGTTTTATTGTTATTACTTGTTTATTTGTATGTGTGTGTGTATGTGTGTGTATATGCGTGTGTCTCTATGTGTAACACATATGTAGAGATCAGAGTAAGTTGTGGGAGTTTCTCCCTCTACCACTATTACTATTATTATTGTTGTTGATGTTATTATTAATTTTTCTAACACAGGGTTCCTCATTGGTCTAGACAGTGCCAAACTGAATCAGATAACTGACCAGTGAGCCCAGAGTCCCATCTTGTTCTGTCTTCTTACTGCTCAGATTACGAGCAAGGAGACTTCGTGCTCAGTTGTTTTTAAATGTGGATTCTGAGGGATGGAACTCAAGGCCTTTGTTCTTGCAAGGAACTGAGTGGCCTTAACAAGCCCTGCCTATACTTTTTACTGTCATTGCCAAACTCATCCTGGTCATTTGGTGTTCAGATAAGCATTTAGGGATCACGGTAGGTGGAGGGACGGAGAGGAGAAAGTGGCCGAAGCAAAGGGAAGAAAGTACGCCCACAGTTCTACTTAAAATGCAACGGAGCCCAAAGTGGGCGCTTGGTGCGTACTATCTTCGGAACACTTTAAACCAAAGGATTGGCCCACGTGGGATTTTAGAATTGAGTGTAACCTTTCAGAATAATACAGTTCACATGCTTCATTTTAAGATCCAGGAAAGAATAGAAAGGTTAAATGACATGATCACGGTCACACGAATAGTGGCATTGTGAGGCTACTTATCTTTATTTATAGGTGAGAAAAGTAGGCCATTTGCCTCAGAGATCTGGTAGAAAAGGCAAGATCACCAGGTTACCTCAGTGTCGGACAATGAACAGGCCATTTCCTAACTTTGCTTTTTCTCATTTTCTATATTTGACAGGGACAGCTGCTCATCTTTTCTTGAATCTCTCTGTTCTTTGAGTCTCTATGGCTACGTAGTCGCCTCCCTTCCTCGGAGCTTCGTGACTGACAATGAGTTTCATTCAGAGGCCTCCTAAGGCTCTCTCTTCTTGATGCCGAGCCTCCGAAGGTCAGCCCCTCAGTTCCTTGCACTCTTGACATTCTTTCTGGGTAACCTCAGCGTTTCTGAAGTATTTATTATGAGTCTCACGCCATGGTGGTCAGTGGATAATGGCAGGCATGTGAGCCATGCAGCAAAGGCTCACACTGGTGTTCTGATGTTTTTGCTACTGTCTCCATTTGAGTGTTCTTGGAATCTATAGCCATAGTTGTGATGGATGTCCTAGATCACACTGGATGTCTGGAAACCTCAACTCAACACGATTAAGGCAGACCTGAGCAGAAGTTCTCCCAAGCCCCGCCCCACCCTGCCCTGCCCTGCTCCGCCCCGCCCCTCCCCACCCCGGCCTGCCCTGCCCACCCCACCCTGCCCAGCTCGAAGTTCTTTTCTTCCTGAATTTCTTTTCTCAAAGTCAGGCCACAGAGTGAGTATTTCAGAAAGTCAAACACCCACCCTAAGTCTACTCTTTCCTTCTTTCCTTCTTTCCCAGTGACTGCTCTGACCCCTTCACACCACCTCCTGCCCTCCTCTGCCCTTCGTTTAGCCTGTGACCATTGCTATTAGACTCCCATGGGGCTTCATTTTGAAAGCTCGCTAGCTTTTCTACAACCTCCAGGAAGCTACTCCGCTTAGGGCTGCTTCCGCGATGGTCTAGAGAGTTGATGGTGGGAAGGGAGGCATATCCATCTTCACGTAATGTCTGCCAGCTTTCCTGAGCGCTGGAGTGGAGCACACCAGGGTTCAGCCCTAGCTCCCGTGTCTGCCATCCCTACCTAAATGCTTGCTGTTCCCTGACAGCATCATCCATGTCTCAAATCTGAGTACTGGCTTGTAGCATTTCCTTTAACAGGGACATCGCACCCCTACTCATGGCTGCCTGCTCTGAATCATCTGGTAAAACTTAAAATAATTATGAAAATTTTCATAATCTCTTCCTCATAATTCCACTTCAACCTTGTATTTTACAAAGGTACATGAACAAACACACACTTACAGCTACATACATATGATTTTAAATTTAGACTCCAAATATAAGATAAAGCATGCCATGGCCTTTTGGTTGGTTGTTTGGTTGATTTTTGGCTTTTGGAGATGAGTGTCTCTCTGCATAGCTCTGGTTGTCGTGGAAATCACTCTGTAGCCTCAAACTAATAAAAATCCCCCTGCCTCTGCCATACAAATGCTGGGATTGAGGGCATTTGACATCACACCTGGCACATGCTGTTTTTAAATCTGGCTTATTTCACTTAACACAATGACCTTTGCTTCCATCCATTTTTCCCGCCAATGTTATGATTTGGATTTTATTATAGATGAATGAAATTGCACCGTGTGTTTCTGTCACCTTTTCTTTATCAGTCTGTCTGCTGATGGGCATCTAGGTTGGTTCCACTTCTAGGATTTTGTGGACAGTGCTGCAGTAAACAGAGGTGGATGGACTGATTAAACTTTGATTTATTCATCTCTGTCACCTTTTCTTTTTCTTTTTGGAGTTATTTTAAAGTAAATTCAGGGCATTATATAATTTCCCCTCCATTTTATTAGATGTCTTCAAGACATTTGATGGTAATTTTCAGGCATATCGGTGTTATCTCAGACTTCTCATTGATGGTGGCCGTTCCTTGAACTCACTCTGATTCTAAAGGAAAAATGTCCATGTTGCTGAAATAAAAAGGGTTTTATTTTTTTTGAATAATGATCCAAAAATAAGTTGCACATACCAACTTTGCTCGACTCTGTGGCTCAGGAACAGGGCTCTTCTCTCTTCCATTCTTGGCCCCACCCACTTGTTGCAGAACTAGGTCACTAGGTCACAGGCAGCATCTCATGCTCTGCTGCCTTTGTCTCCTTATTTTTGGGTGATGGTCTCCTTTGCTCTCCTTATGGTGGTGCCTTGTTTTTGTACCTATTCTATTTTCTAGAAATAGAAATTCCCTTCAGAGGTTTGGTTAAATTCAAACCCGCCCTCCCTGACCCGTCCTTCCCCATTTCTCTTCCTCCTCCACTCCTCTTCCCCTTCCTTCTCTAACCTAACCTTCCCACCTAACCATCTGAGTGTTTACATTGACCAGCTGGATCCCTTGGCAACAGCCTACCTCTGCGTGATAGCCACCATCAGTCTCGATACATAGCTCTGGTTGAACCCATTGATGACCATCAACCAAATCTATCCTTTCACGCAAGGCTGTAACATTCGTCAATGATAATTTTATTATTTCTGCCACATTTACTGGGTAGAACTTTCCTGGGGAAAAATGGTTTGGGAACCATCAAGATAGCTCATCACCTAAAAGCAGTGGCTTGATGACCTGAGTTTGATCTGGAAACTATATGACAGAGAGACCAACTCCAGAAAGTTGTCCCATGACTTCCACATGCATGCTGTGGAAGCATGCATGCAGACACAATGCATACACAGAACTGTGCTTTCTCAGCTCAGGCCATCTGACTATCCTGGAACATGGGACACAATGGGAGAGCCAGAGGGAAGGCTAGCGCTAGTACTTTGATGATCTGCCTAATCTTTCATTCCTCAGGACTCCCATTCCCATCCTTTCATTTGCTCAGATGAATAGATAGATTCCTTCCGTGGGAAGCTGCTGTTAATCTGTGAGCAACATTAAACACTGCTTAATTCCCTTGCGAGGATGTCTCTGGACCACACTCATCAGGTCTGCCTGAGTACTGAAAGTACTGAGTCTTTTACCCCGAACTTCTCTTCATCTTAGCGATGCTGTGAGCAGTTGGCAGTATGCAAGCTACCCCAGGCATCAGCTGTGGGGTGTCCTTCCCACTCCACAAAGCTTTACTGTGCCTCTTTTCCCCACTGGGGTATCTTTAGAAACTTGAATGGCACTTGAGTATTTCAGTCCATTTTCAGAGTTTTGAAAATCATCTTTCTCTTTTCCTTTGTAAAAGAAAAAAATCCATGCAATATATTTGATTATATTATTTTCCCTGCCTTAGTTCCTCCAAGATCACCCTACCCAACTTCATGTTCTTTATCATAAAACAAAAGAAAGGATAAAATGGCACACATACAAATAAACACAGTGTAGCCCACTTTGCATTGTCTAACGACTCCTGACTATGAAGCCTGGCCTGGAGTATGATTTCTCTACCCAGGGACACTGCTTTGAAGAAGACAGACTCCTTGGACCAGGAGCTATCAATTGCAAATAGCTTCTTGGTTAGGGACTGGACTCAAATGTTTTCTTTTTCCTAGTGATTTGTCAGAAAATGCATACTGTCTGGTTCTGAGAGAAGTGCAATGAAGTGGGATGTATGGAATGGTTTATATGGAAAGATGTTCTAAGCCATATGACTCCAGGGCACTATGTGTCAGGTGTGTGACCTCACTCAGGTGTTGAAGTCCTGATTCCTTTTTCATGGAGTTTGGAGGTGGAGCCCTTGGGAGGGTGTAAAGAGTAAGGTTGTGTCCCTCATCAATAGGGTTAGTGCATTACCAGAATAGGCCAACTAGCCCACTTTCCACACCTGAAGTTTCCCCATGTGAAGTATGGAGTGTGGAGAAACGCCCTCTACAAAGACAGCTCTGGATGTTCAGACTTGATGCCCGGCTTTGTTTGTTTGTTTGTTGTTTGTTTTAAATCATTTAAGGCACCTGGTATATGGTGATTTATTTTACTAAGTGAAACTATAAGATGACATCATGAAAAGGGTAAGTAAAGACTGACTTGGCATGTTATCCTGATTGTTAATAAAAGGCATGTATGTGTGCATGTCTGTGTGTGTGTGTGTGTGTGTGTGTGTGT
>JADRCC010550722.1:0-14734 GCA_019843855.1 Hylomyscus alleni
GCTGAGAAGCAATGGGGTCCAGTAGACAGGCTGAGCTTCTGAAACTATGAGCCCAAATATATTTTCCCACATTCAGGTCATTTTCTCAGGTATTTGGTCTTGGCAATGAAAAGCTGTCAGTAAATAAAAGCAGAATTAAAAACCAGAATTCTGAAACCAGAATTGACCCTCTTGTCTACTTCACTGCCATGTCCTCATTTATGATCATTAAGGAGGAGGAGGTGCTAAGGCAATGTTAATGGGTTGAGCAAGTTTGCTAGTGCAACTCATGACATCTGAACAGAGCACACATAAATATACTTTTTTAAAAAAATTTATTTATTATTGTGAATAAGTACACTGTAGCTGTCTTCAGACGCATCAGAAGAGATCATCAGATCTCATTACGGGGTGGTTGTGAGCCACCATGTGGATGCTGGGAATCGAACTCAGGACCTTCGGAAGAGCAGTCGGTGCTCTTACCCACTGAGCCATCTCGCCAGCCCCATAAATATACTTTGATGTATTATGTATATCCAGTTAAGTTGCAGTGTTTGAACATTTTTAGCTCTTTAAAACACAATAAGGATTTTTTTTTTTTGAGGCAGATCCTATGAGCTAGCCAAGAGAGAAACTGGTCTGGATTGTGATCTGTCTCCTGGAACTTGAAATAGAAGTTCTTCGATCCACTTCAGGCTGATCTCTTAAGCCCACACCAGTTGATAATATGCACCTGTTTAGACAAACTGACAACAGACATGCTGTTATAAACATTGTGATCTGAGATATCAAGAGCCATCAGTACTGATGCCTTCGTACACATCAATCTTTTTATTTCTCCCCAGCTACAGATGTCGGAGGCATTGAGATATTTCAGTGTTATCTGGTTCTTAATGAACATGAGACTTAGTTTCCAGATTTGGATACAGAGAAGAACAATGAGTAGATTTTTACTGAGACACTTTTAGACATAAAGTTTCTTCCTATTCACTCACTCTTCGGCATCATCATACTACTTCTTTCTAATGAGTACTCTATTTTTGTCTCTAAAACTACCCAGCCATCTTTGGTGATTTTTTTTTTTTCTGGAAGAATACACTTTGAGAGATATGATGGACAGAATGGACTGAGTTTGGGGACAGAAACCCTTAAATATTTCACATAATGGAAACTTGCTCGGTGCTTCTTGGTACGCTCTAATTAGTTCAACATATTGTCAAGTCTTTCCCAACATTTCACTTTTATAACATAATAACCTTGGCCTACTTCAAGTCGGGAGTGCATTTTTGCTAGTTTTCCTCAGCAGATAGTTCAGTGTGAGGAAAATCAATAGCTCATTTTTAATATCAGTGAGAGGGAGAAGCCTAGAGGTCTCAGCCCCAGCCTTGCATCCTCCTGACAAGGAAATGCATGGGGTTTGTTTGTATTTTTTATTGTATGTTTGTTTATTTTCTATTTCAAGCCATGGAATTTACAAGCAGCAATTGACAGCTTTGCAGAACTTCCTGAGGTTAGAACTATCACAATGGTCCATCGTTTCTTGCTGAGTATGTTATAACTATATCTACAGTTACCCTTTCCTGCCAAGTTCAACTCTGTAAGATTTCTACCCTTGATCATATTCAGTAGATGCTAAGGCTGACTTGGAGACCGGAAGAAAGCTGTTAATCACCTCCTAAGCCAGATGGTGGTGATTGACCCGCGAGACACTGGCAGGCTTCCTGTAAGGGAAAGGTGTAAGGTTAGTGTGATGGTGTTTTTCACTTTAAATGCCTGTCAAGGGGACAATGAACTGTGACCTCCTTCATTTGGCTCATGGTTAAAGAAAGGAATGATGGTTCGAGGTTTATTAATCCGAGGTGAAAGACAGAACCGTTCACCCAAGCAGAATTAATTCTGGAGATTATATGGCTATTGCTGGGTTTTGATGGTGGTGGTGGTGGTTTTTGTTTGTTTTTGTTTTTGTTTTGTTTGTTTTTAGTATACTAGTAGAAAATCACCTGGAAATAAAACAATATATATTTATAATGCATAACTTAAAATCGTAACTCCTTAAGATAAATAATCAAAGAGGCCGCACGCCAGAACACCATTGCAGTAAGTAATCTGGGAACAAGAAAATACAGAAGGAAGAGCACCCACCTATCCACTCTTTCCTTCACTTCCTACACGTACCTTTCCAAGACAATGCCATTTGGGTCCCCTTACTGCCTGTTTCTCAGTTGAAATGTCCACAGCTGATCCATTTGCACTATGCCCTCTGTATTCCCAGTAACCTTGAATGTGGAGGAAAACCCTTCTATTAGCAACCCCTTAAATGTTGGTTTGTATCTTACAAAGAAAATCATACATGCTTTTCTTTATATAACTAAATCATTTATTCATTTTACATCTGATCACAGTGTCCCCTCCCTCCTCTCTTCCCAGTCCATCTTTCTCAACTCCCCCACCCTAACCCACCCTTCCTCCCCTTCTCCCCAGAAAAGGGGAGGTCTCCCATGGACATCAACCAGCCCAGGCATATCAAGCCTCATCAAGGCTAGGTGCATCCTCTTCCACTGCGGCTAGACAAGGCAGTCCTATTGGTGGAAAGGGATCCATATTTAGGCAATGTACTCAGAGATAGCCACTGATTCTGCTTTTGGAGTCCCACATGAAGACTCAGCTGCACAATTGCTACATATATGCAGAAGGCCTAAGTCTGCCTCATTCAGGTTCTTCAGTTTGCAGTTCAGTCTCTGTGAGCCCCCATGGACTCAGTTTACTTGACTCTGTAAGTTTTCTTGTAATGTCCTTGACCCCTCTGGCTCCCTCAGTCTTTCTTCCTCCTCCTAAGCTCCACTCAATGTCTAGATGTGGGTCTCTGAATCAGTTTCCAACGCTTACTGAGTCAAGTCCCTCTGACAACATATATGCTAGACTCCTGCCTGCGGCAGAATCTCATCAACAGTGTCAGGGGCAGGCTCACTCTCATGGCATGGGTCTCAAGCTGGGCCAGTCACTGATTAGTCCTTTCCTCATGTTCTGCTCTATCTTCCACCCCTGCACATACTGTAAGCAGGACCTATAAGTGGGTCTAAGACTTTATTTTGTGGCTGGGATGATGTCCCAGTATCTCCATTGAAAGTCTTGCTTAGTTACAAGAGAAGGCTGTTTCAGGCTATCTATCCCCCATTGCTAGTAGTCTTAGCTAGGAATACTGTTGGTGGTTGGTCAGGTGCTGCTGTGTATTCAAATGCTAAATATTGGCCCCTCGGATATAGTTGCCCCCAGTGCAACCTACACCAGACTTTCTTGAATAAACCTTGCTCCCTAATCTAAAGCTATTAGTTAAATAAAAATGGCTACATCCAATTACTGGGAAAAACAGAGGTAGGCAGAGTTTCAGTTACTGGGCTGGGAGTCTCAGGTAGGAACCATGAGGAGAAGAAGAGGAAGAAGAAGATAGGAGGTGTCTCAGTCAGGGTTTCTATTCAAGGACAAAACATCATGACCAAGAAGCAAGTTGGGGAGGAAAGGGTTTATTCAGCTTACACTTCCACATGGCTGTTCATCACCAAAGGAAGTCAGGACTGGAACTCAGGCAAGTCAGGAAGCAGGAGCTAATTCAGAGGCCATGGAGGGATGTTACTTTCTAGCTTGCTTCCCCTGGCTTGATCAGCTTGCTTTCTTATAAAACTCAAGACTACCAGCCCAGGGATGACACCACCCACAATGGGCCCTCCCACCCTTGATCACTAACTGAGAAAATGCCTTACAGCTGGATCTCATGTAGTTATTTCCTCAAGGGAAGCTCCTTTCTCTGTGATAACTCCGGCTTGTGTCAAGTTGACACACAAAACCAGCCAGTACAGGAGGACAGAAGGTCTTCCTTAGACATGACAGACCTGGAGAATATGCCCCAGTAGGGTGGACCCTAAGGATATGCCGAGGGAACAGGAATAACCCAACGAGACACAAACAGTAAGTACATGGAGAACACAGCTGGGAAATTCACAGTAAAGTATTAGAAAAATAGATTAGGAGTAATTCCACCAGTAATTGTGCCAGAGATAATATTAAAAACTACACAGGACTCTGCCTTGATTATTGGGGCCTGGCTGGGTCATATTAAAAGCTAATAGAGTTTATTAAAATCCATTTACAAGTTGTCCTCCTGGATTCCTGGGAGTTTACTTTGTCCAAGTTTCTAGCTTGTCCCAGAGATGCCCTCTCCTAACTCAGTTGTCTCTCCCAGTATTCTCTCTGTACTCCCCCCACCTCGTCATACCTGTTCATATCCCCACTCCCTCCCTCAGTCAGTCACCTCCTTCCATCCACCCCCAATGTCTAGTCTATTTCCCCTTCTCAGTGAGATGCAAGCATGACCCCATGGGCATTCCTTGTTACTTAGCTTCTTTAGGTTTGTAGATTGTAGCATGGTTATCCTGTACTTCGTGGCCAATATCCACTTATAAGTGAGTACATACCAGGACTGACTTTCTGGGTCTGGGTTACCTCACTCAGGATTATCTTTTCTAGTTCTGTCCATTTGCCTGCAAATTTCATGATGTCCTTGTTTTTAATGGCTAAATAATACTCCATTGTGTAAGTATACCACATTTGCTTTATCCACTCTTTGGTTGAAGGCTGTCCAATTTCTAGATGTTATGAATGAAACTGAGATGAACATCATTGAACAAGTGACCTTGTGGTACGGTGGAGCATCTTTTAGATATATGCCCAGGAGTGGTATAGCTGGGTCTAGAGGTAGGCCTATTACCAATTTTCTAAGAAGTCACAAAATTGATTTTAAAAATGGCCATACAAGTTTTGACTCCAATCAGTAATGGAGTAGAGTTCCTCTTGCTTCACATCCTTGCCAGTTCTTGAGTTTTTGATCTTAGCCATTCTGATGGGTGTAAGGATGTTGAACATTTCTTTCAGTGCTTCTCAGTCATTTGGAAATCTTCTGACAAGAATTCTGTTTAGATCTGTACCCCATTTTAAACTAGATTATTTTGTTTGTTGATGTCTAGTTTTTTGAGTTCTTTATATATATTGGATATCAAACTTCTGTCAGATATGGAGTTGGAGAAGATCTTTTCCCAATCTGTAGGCTGTCTTTTTGTCCTTTCGACAGTATCATTTGTCTTACAGAAGCTTTTCAGTTTTATGAGGTCCAAGTTATTAATTGTTATCTTAGAGCCTGTGCTGTTGGTGTTTTGTTTGGGAGGTTGACTTTTGTAGCAATGCATTCAAGGCTCTTCCCCACTTTCTGTTCTGTCAGGTCTAGTGTATCCAATTTCATATTGAGATCTTTGATCCACTTAGACTGGAGTTTTGTACAGGGTGATAAATATGGATCTTTTTGCATTCTTCTACATGCAGACATCCAGTTAGGCCAGTACCATTCGTTGAAGATGTTTTCTTTTTTTCATTGTATGATTTTGGCTTCTTTGTCAAAGATCAAGTGTTCATAGGTGTATGGATTTACTTCTGGTTCTTTGATTAGATTTCATTACTGTTTTTATGCCAGTATCATGTGGTTGTTGTTGTTGTTGTTATTATTATTATTATTATTATTATTATTATTATTATTATTATTATCGCTCTATTGTACAGGTTGAAATCAAGGATTATGGTACTTCCAGAAGTTTTTAAATTGTATCAGATTGTTTTAGTTATCCTGGCTTTTTATTTTCCATATGAAGTTCAGTATTGTTCTCTCAAGGTCTATGAAGAATTGTATTGAAATTTTGATGGAAATTGCATTGAATCTGTAGATTGCTTTTGGTAGGATAGCCACTTTTACAATGTTAATTCTACTAATCCATGAGCATCTAAGAACTTTCCATCTTCTGATATCTTCTTCAATCTTCTTTAAGGATTTGAAGATTTTTTGTCATACAGGTCTTTCATTTTCTTAGTTAGAGTTACATTGATAGTAGTGCTGCTGCTGGTGGTGGTGGTGGTGGTGGTGGTGATGTGTGTGTGTGTATGTGTGTGTGTGTGTGTGTGTGTGTGTGTTTACCTTTTTTTTGTTTTGCTGATGAGAAATTACTTACTGTGTTTTCTTGGGTGTTGTTCACCTCTTTGGGTTGGAGTTTTCCTTCTAGAATCTTCTATAGGACTAGATTTGTGGATAAATATAATTTAAATTTGGTTTTGTTGTAAAATATCTTGTTTTCTCCATCTATGGCAATTTAAAGTTTTGCTTGGTATAGTAGCATGGGCTGGTGTCTGTGGTCTTTTAGAGACTACAAGACATATGACCAAGCCCTTCAGGCTTTTAAGGTCTCTGTTGAGAAGTTGTATTTAATTCTAATAAGTCTGCCTTTATATGTTACTTGGTCTTTTTCTCTGTGGCTATTAATATTCTTTCTTTACTTTGTACATTTTGTGTTTTGTTATTATATGGCACAAGAATTTTCTTTTCTGGTCCAATCTATTTGCTATTCTGTAAGCTTCTTGAACGTTCACAGGCATCTATTTCTTTCAGTTAGGAAACTTTTCTTCTATGGTTTTATTGAAAATATTTTCAGGGCCTTTGAGCTGGAAATCTTCTTCTTCTATTCCCATTATTCTTAGGTTTGGTCTTTCCATGGTATCCCAAATTTCCTCAATGTTTTGTGTCAGAAACTTTTGAGATTTAACATTTTCTTAGATTATTTTCTTCTATCATAGTCTGTACACCTGAGATTCTCTCTTCTATCCTTTATATTCTGTTGTTCATGCTTGTGTCTGTAGTTTCTGTTTTCTTACCTAGGTTTTCCATCCCCTGAATTCCCTCATTTTGTTTGTCTTTTAAAAAATGCTTCTATTTCCATTGGCAGGTCTTGAACAGTTTTATTCATTTCCTTTCTTTGCTAGGTTGTATTTTTCTGTATTTCTTTGAAGGATTTATCATTTCCTCTTTAAAGGCCTTTATCATCTTCAGAAGATTGGATTTAAGGTCATTTTCTTGTGCTTCAGATATGTCAGAATATCCAGGGTTTGTGGTTGTAGAACTGGGTTCTGATGGTTCCATATTTCTCTGGCTCTTGTTGATTGTGTTTTATGCTGTCCTTTAGCCATCAGTCCCTGGTGCTAGAAAGCCTCAGAGAGTGCTGCGATAGGGCAAAGTTTGCTGTAGTTGTCCCTGTTGCTGTTAGGCTTCCTGGAATCAAGGCAGAGTTGTGGACTGGAAAATGGATTAATGAAGACAAGGCACAAATCAGTACTGCTAGACAAGCCCAGCCTTAAACCACAGTATAGATGTTGTTCGCCATAGACCTTTGTTTTTTGTACTTCAAAAGATCCACTAGGTCAAGAACTTCCTCATACTTCCCTGATTTCTAAAGTCCTTCTTTTCTCAAGATGATGTCAACAGCTAAAAGCATCCTTGGTCAAAGCATTCAGCCAGGAGGGGTTCCGGGTTTCACCAGAAAGCATCACAAGAAATGGTTTTCACATAGTGTCACATCCCCACAGGGGGCACCACTGCCCAAGATCCCAAAGGGTAGCTGTTAGACATGTTTCAGAAGCTGCTGCCTCAATCGGTCCCAGTTCCACTGCCCCTGCCTTGTTCCTCTTGCCTTTGTGTGTGAGCCGTTCCTGATTCTTAACACAACCTTTAAAAAGAATCTGTTTTTACCTGAGATGCACAAGTTACTGAATAGAGGCTTATGACCACTGAGTATCATGAACCCACTACCCTATGATAGTGAGTAGCAACAGGAAGAGGAAAGGGGACACACTATGTGCAATCTTGTTTTCTCAGTCACTGCACACACAGGTGGGTCTGAACCACTTCCAATTCGATTGCCTGGATATTTGTTTGTTACAAACATCTCACCCCGTGGGCTCCACTGCAGGAAAATTAAAGTGAAATATTTCATAAGGACGCCCAGAAACCTCAACTTAAACAATATGTGGAATCACAATGAGTTCTCAGCCTGAGAACACTGGTATCATCCTAAGTTATCCTTGAGGAGGGTGTGGGATTCAATTTCCTAGCCACTAGAATTCTGAGTGGCTTTTATATTGTTGAATGCATTTCATCCTCAGAACTATCTCTTCTCTTGCACAAAATAGGTTTCCATTTCTAGCTACTTCTTCCCCAGTGTCTGTAGATAGAGATATAAACACAAGAGAAGGGGGGTAGAGTGCCCAAAATCAAACAGTAAGCCTTGATCTGAAACCATTTTGCAATTTAATTGTAAAGCATCACTGCTCAAAATCTTATCAGTAAATCACATTTGTATTATAAGTGTTGTAGGAATAAATACTTAAGTTTCAGCACATTGCTATGGTGTTTGTGCCAATGCAGACATTGCAAACAGAATGTAGATCTTCCCCAGAGAGTAATGAGAAAATCTTGACAGGAAATACAATAGTGCCCTTTGAGGGACAATTTCTACTCTAAGTTACAATTGACTGTGTTATTTGTTTAGGTCTCCAAAGGTCTAATTATAGAAAGCAGAGGAGATAAATTCAAAGCCTCTGTGATGGGTTGGGGGAATGCACTTGTTGACTTAGTAGCAAGTGCTAGGTTGAGTGATGTTGCCAGGGTTATGGAGAGCAGAGTCTTTGACTAAAGGTTGTGTTTGTGATGCCAGTCTTCAGAACTTTCGATTTCAGTCACCTGGGTTTAAGTTACCTAGGTTTGCATTTCTTATTTTATGCAATATTAGATAGAATTATGGGGTTGGGGATTTAGCTCAGTGGTAGAACGCTTGCCTAGCAAGCGCAAGGCCCTGGGTTCGGTCCTCAGCTCTGGAAAAAAAAAAGACAAAATAATAGATAGAATTACATTACAAATTGCCATTGAGGAAAGTAAATTGAGAATAAAAGTCTAGAAATAGCAAGGAAGTTCTTGTTTGGATAATTTGATGACTTGACTATGTCTATTCATCACATCCCCTGCCTCCATTCCATAAGGCTATAGTGAATAAGCATCAGGATTCTGTTCTTTCTCTTGATCTGGGAAGCTCTGAATGGTCCTCTCATCTCCAGGGCTTCCCACTGGACCAAATCCTCATTTGGCTGCAACTCCATTGAGGTTTTCCATCTTTTTTCATTCCTCATAGGCATAACTCTATATTCTGTTCTCCAACATACTTATTGCACGCAAATCTTAGAGTCTGATTCCAGCAAAGTAGTCCTATAGCTGAGCCTTGGAGATCTGGGCAGTCATTACTTCGTAGCAATTACCCATAATAAGAGGAGCTGAGATACACCTGGTGACAGGAAGAAGACGTAGGCTGCAGCCACGCCTGCCACCCTGTTTAAGATGAGCATTGAAGAGTGACTTGTAGACTTGTGGGATAGAGCTTCTCCTTCCTTTCTGGGGACTACCCTTGCTCTCAGCTCCAAGTAAGGGGGCATGAAAGAGCTGTCTTTGAGGTTATAAGGGTCATTCACACAGATGGACATTTTATTCCTCAGTTAGATATGACTAGACCTGTAGAATCCTGAGTCTCGAGGCCTCTTTGAAGCTCTCTGGAACACTGTGATAGAATTTTGGGGGGAACTGAACAAGGTCATACAAAATTGGAGTTGTATGTCAATGTGTTTTGCATCTTCACCTTCAGAGAAGCCTAAAGGTAGACACAAAACTCAGAAAACCTTAGCAGAAAGGAAGTAAAGGGCAGTAGGAGGACCATTGTAAGAAGCATAGGGTTATACATTTGCTGGGGATGCTATGGAAGAGCTTAGACAAATCTTGATGGGCTCCTGCTGGAAAACAAACTGTGTACATGCAAGGTAGGAGAATATCTAATCATTGTTGGTTCTCTGCTCTGTCTCCAGAACTTCTGAAGGCTTTTTCTGGACATTAAGTGTGTTTGAGCTGTACCTTTCCTGTTTGTATACCACTTACTTTCCTTTCAGTTGCCTTTTATATGCCCCCTAAACAACTTCCTCCAAGCCCTTTAAATTGCTTAAAGAGAGCAGTTAAGCTGTCATGGTTTTTGGAAACCCTAGGGGTTCTCCAACTTCTTGGATTCAGGTCCCCTTAATATCCATTGCAGAGGATAATATTGCATCTTGTTTTTACTTATTATAATTTTATGTATTGAAAATTATTGGTTGGTATTCTCAAGAAGAAAATGTTCTAAACAGAAGACCAGCACAATAACACCACCAGCTGGTATACCAAAGTGAATGGGAAAAAAATCATACAAGATCCCACTCCCCAATCATATAATATCCCACTCCCCAATCATATAAGAGCCCACTCCCCAAGGAAGTACTCCAGGCAGGTGATGACTGCTGAGGAGATAAACGCTGGTGGGCTAAACCATCCCAAGCGGTCAGCCATAAGCAACACGAAATGTATGCAGCAGACTATAGACATATGTTGGAGAATATGTATTTGTGTATGTGTAAAACATTAACAGCCAAAGAAGAAAAAGAGATCATGAATTTTGAGAGTGGGAGACGTGATAATAATTGCAGGGAGAAAAACAGTCAGAAATGTTGTGTAAATATAGTTTTTATGGATCAAATTCTCAAAATAATTGTTTTTTTAAGTGAATTTTCAAAGTTCTTCCTAGAAACTTTTCTTTTAAACAATTCTTTTAAAACCTGATTTTTTATGTGTATAAGTATTTTTGCTTGCACATAGGCCTATACACCATGTTCATATAGTGCCCGAAGAGTCCAGAAGAGGTTGTTGGTTTGCCTGGAACTGGAGTTACAGACCACTGGGAGCTACCATGCACGTGCTGGAAATCAATCCTTGGTTCTCTTCAAGAAGAGCCAGTGTTCTAATTGATGAGTAGGCTTGAAGCTGTGATCCTTTAACCATTGCTTTTACTTCTTTAATTGGGTTAACTTTTTCATGAGGTACCATCTAATGGTCTTCATGTCTGCACTGCTGGCATCTTAGCAGGGCCATTCCCATGCCTATAAACTCAGGCACATTCTCTGCGTTCTTCTCTCACTGGTTCAGGGCATCAAGTCCCCTACTGAGGTATTTCATAGTGCAGCATGCTTTCCTAATTCTTGCCTTCAGTGTGCTATTTATAGAAACATCATAATTTTCTTCAAGGTTTATGTCTAAGACAACATGACAGTATTTTTCATATCTAAACACTTATATTTTCAGATGGTCTTGTTATATTCTGAGGACAGCTTTGCTGAGTCTACATTATCTTTCCACCTTTAAGTGTGTTCCAGGGGTCAAACCCAGATGCTAGGTTTAAATTCTTGGCTAGCAAATGTTTCACCCACAGAATCATCTTGCCTAAAGTTTTCATTCCTATTGTCAATTTCAAAATGTTCCTCTGATTCTCGGAGTTTAAAATTCTTACCTGGGTGGCCCTATACAGTTGTCATTTTCTTTATAGTTTCTTCTGTTTTCAATCGTGCGTGCAAGCTCTTCTAATCATTCTTTAACTTAGATACATTTTTAATTCATTTCCTATCTTTATAAATATGGATTCTCTTCCACATATTTGTTGTTTGGAATGTCAATTATTTGGTAGTTAAATTCACTAGATGTACACTACAACTCTTTTTATGTTCTCTGATGGATTTTTTGGCCTATATTTTGAATTTTTTCTTTCATTTTGTCTTTTAGATTTAGATTTTATATCTCACTAGTGACTATGTAATAATTTAAAATGAAAAGTCAGGCCTTTGAGGACCTGTAAAGTAATATTCCGAAAGACTACTGGTTTCTCGTAGAAGAGTGGTTCTTATCCTTTCTAATGCTATGAACCTTTAATAGAGTTCCCCATGCTATGGTGACTCCCAACCTCAACATTATTTTGTTGATATTTTATAACTGCAATTTTGCTGCCATTATCAATTGTACTGTAAATATCTCATATGCAGGATATTTTGAAACCTCAAAAGCCCAGTTATACACCTCCTCCAACAATACCATACCATCGCCTCTTTCCCAAATAGTTCATCACCACGGGACCAGTCATTCAATCATATGAGTCTATGGGGGACATTTTCATTCAAACCACCACATACCACTCCCTGGCTCCCCCATCTCTGTGGCCATATCATAATGCAAAAATGCATTTAGTCCAACTTCAAATGACCCTGTAGTCTATTTCAGTCTTAACACTGTTTAAAAGTTTAAAGTCTCCTTGGGGACTTATGGCAATCTCTTAACTGTATGCCTCTGTAAAATCAAAATCAGAAAACAGATCACATACTCTCAACATACAATGCACAGCATATACATTACCATCCCAAAGGAGAGGAAAGAGAGCATAGCGAGGAAATACTGGACCAAAGCAGTTGGGCAAACTCCAAACTCTGCATCTCCATGCCTGATGTCAAAATGTCCTTTAGAACTCCAACCCTTTCAGCTTAGTTAACTGCAGAATACTTCTCTCTTTCGATCTGGTTCTACTTCCTGTTAGCAATTCTCCTTGGCAGGTATCTTATGAGTCTGACATCTCCAACATCTTGGAGTCTTCAAAGCAATCTTGGTTTCACCTTGACAGCTTCAAACAATGGCATTTCTGGCCTCTGTGAGGGGATTCCCCTGACACATGCCTGGCCTCAAGGGATTTCCTTAACTGCAGAGGAAGGTTCTATAACTCCTTTATTTTATATTCTTAATAAGGCTAGGACCATGTGGCCCAAACTGCCAAGTTCTTCTGTTGCTGATCTGCAACCTGGCCTCCTCCTTGACTTGTATTTGCATACTCTTTACATTGGCTTTTAGGCCTAGGAAATCTCTCAGGCAGGCAGGCAGGCAGGCAGGCATGGTGTTGGAGAAGGAGCTGAGAGCTTTATATCCTGATCTGCAGGCAGCAGGCACAGAGACATTAAACCTGGAATAGGCTTTTGAAACTCAAAGCCTACTCCCAGTAGACGTATCTTCTCCAAGTAGACCATACCTATTTTAAGGTCATGCCTCCTAATCCTTCTCAAATAGTTCACCATCTGGAAACCAAGCATTCAAATGCCTGAGCCTATAGGCGTCATTCTCATTCAGACAACCATAGGCTGAAAATGAACAATACTCGACACCCCCTATATATTGGCAAGGATGAGTTTCTATTTTTCCAATGGACTAAATTGGAAAGTCATCCAAGTTCTTTACTGATAATCCCAGATACACTCTTGTTTGTCTATATCAAGTTGTACAATCTAAAGATCTCTCTATTTCAAGATAGACAATGCTGAGGCCACTATGGGCATCCCTTCAAATGCCCAGAAAGCAAGGATGATGAGGGTACTCAAAAGTGGAATGGTGGCTGCTGTCTTGTTTCACTGTTTGCTTTGGGGGAGTCTGTGGTGCCACAACTTGCATGGCTTTGGGATGGACTTGAGTTGTGTGATCAGGAATTGAGAAATGACAGTCACACATATAGAAAAACTGGGGTTTGGTGGAGTGTTTACTCCGCAGCTTGGGGAAACAGCCTATTTATTAGCTGCAGAACCAAGGAACAAGTTGGAATCTGAGGATCTCGGTAGCAGATCACTGTAGGTTGCAGTCATTTCAGTCATCCGGAAGGATTCTGCTGCATTGATACAGGCAAGAGAAGGCTTTGTCCTTCCCAAGCCTGAGTAGAAGACTTTGCCATCCCCATAGGCCTGAGACCTATGAGAAGGGCACCATTTGTGGGTCTTGAGATGGCAGTGCTCATGGCAACAATACACATTTACTCAGGACTTCATCTCAAGCAAAATCTGAGATCATTACTTTTTCTGTGAAGAGTGAATAATGAATAAGATTTGTGCATTATATAATACATTATATATGTATAATATATACATACAAATCTGAAGGCTATATGCAAATTTTGTAACTAATGAATAAATATATTTTCCTGTCTTCCTTTCTCAGATTAAAACATGAGAGACATTTAGTGATCATCTATTATCTAGCCTAAGCAAAGCAGACAGCCACACCTTCATGTGTGCTATTCTGTTTCCACACCAAAAGGGACCACCTATAGCATATACAAATACCTAAAGGAAAATTTCCATCCCAGGAACTCAATAGCATTTGTAAAGTCCTCCCAAAGTCAAAGAATCAGGAATCAAACCCAGGTCCTTGGATTCCTGTTTGTATGTTTTCCATGTTGCACAGAACTGCCCCCCAAATGCATCATGTCATTAGTTTACAAAGTGTCCACTCAACAGCTGCCCATTCGGATGTCATATCTGTGTCTTTTGAAAGTCTCTTACTTAACAACTCAAGTAGTAAATTTATGCTTTCATTTAATTCATGAAAAAAGTCTCTCTACTGGCAAGCCTTAATGGTTTTCTTGTGCCAGGCATCCAATGAGTCATAACCCTCATTCATTCTTTCTTCTCTCTTCTGCCAGGAAATTCAATTCAAACAAATTTATGAACAAATTCAGGTAATCAAATCATCTTGGGTAACTGATAACACTGGATTTCTTTTCTTTTCTTTTTCTTTTTTTTTAATTTGAGGTTCTTTGCATTCATGAACACACCATACTTACTTATACTGAATTGTTTTAGAGACATATTATTTGTATTTTCTATCCCATAGAAATTGATTATCTACATTTCTAATACTCTTCTTGAGGGGTTAATTCTAGTAATCTGTATTTTGTCAAAACAGCTTTCTATTATTGTTGTAAGTTTAATTTTTTAAACCTTCTTTGAATGATGGTTCATAAATGTTTTAACCTCCTTTCTACCCCACAACCCACTAGAGGTAGTGGAAAAGAAATGTTATGGGGGAGTGGACCTGTTTAGAAATGGTTCTTTGGAGCAAATATCATCTATGTTGTCAGGAAATCAGCAGTTCAGCTCACAGGTCAGCAAAAGAAGCTCAGTCCACTCA
>JADRCC010550726.1:0-16774 GCA_019843855.1 Hylomyscus alleni
TTTTTTTTTTTAAAGATTGCAGGGCTAGAAGAGTGTGCTGGTTAGTTTTTGTCAACTTGACATACATCTAGATGTACCTGGCAAGAGGAACTCTCAATTGAGGGATTACCTTCATTAGATTGACTTGTGGGCATTTTCTTGAATGCTAATTGATAAACAAGGGCCTAGTCCACTGTGGGTAGTCCCATCCCTACATAGGTGAGCCTGGACTGCATAAGACAGACAAGCCACAGGGAGTAAACCAGTACGTAGGTTTCCTCCATCCACTTTGGCATGTCTGTTGTGTCTTCCTTGTTCAGCTCATAATTAGGCAGTCATGTTGGTGAGTATAGCTTCTGATATTACTAGGAGACGTAATCTCATAGCAAGCTCCTGGACCCTCTGTCTCTTTCATTGTCTCCATCTCTTCTCTCACAATGTTTCCTGAGTTTTTGGTGCAGGAATGTTCTATAGAAATCCCGTTGGGACTGGGCTCAACAACTCCGCATTTTGATTGGTTGTGGTTTTCTGTAGTGGTATCCATTTGTTGCAAAGAGAAGTTTCCTTGATGAGGGGCGAAGTGTCCACTTATCTTTGGGTGTAAGGACAAATGTTTAAATGGTTGTTAGGGATTATTCTGACTTGGTAAATCAGTGGTTGTGGAGTCAGAGCTGAGTAATTAGCTAGGTTTCTAGTACCGGGCATGGTTTCCCTCTTGTTGAATGGGTGTTAAGTCCAATTAGAGAGCCGATGGTTCTATCCAAAGCATGTGTGCTACTCCTTATTCAAACCTATTTAAAATTATATTGTGAATTAGCTTGTAAGGCAATAGGCTTCTTTATTGTTTCTTCATATATGCCTATGACCCCTCCCATTCTCTCCCATCTTCCCCAGGAAATATGTTTTTGGTTCTTGACTGCTTTGTGGCTGGCAGTAGCAATAGCTATGACCCTAGCTATGTGACCTGACCTTTCCCTGTGCCTCTCTCTTGCTTGGGTTCTGATAACACTGTTCCCTCGTTTGCTCCTTTAGCTTTGGTGGTGATAATGGCTCTTCCATTGCTAATCTCTATCTGTCTCCTGACACCTCATGCATATTCTTTCAGCTCTGCCCATATCTGCCTCCAAAGTCCCTTTGATATAGTATAATCTAGATGAGGGTTCTTCTTGGGACTCTTTATTTAAAGATAGGATCTTGTGTAGTCAGACTGGCTTTTAACTTGGTACCAGGCTTACCTTGAACTCCTCATCTTCCTGCCTCCACTTTCCAGATGCTGGGATCACAGGCATGTAATCCATGAGATGCCTTATATTGGCATCTAAGTCACAATTTCATGATGTGGATATTAGCCTCCTACTCCACACCTAAGGAAACCACAGTTGGAGAGGTGAAGTGACCTGTCCCAATCATAGGCTGTGAACCACCTGGCTTCCAGGAGTGTGAACCACCTAGCTTCCAGAAGTGTGAACCACCTGGCTTCCAGGAGTGTGAACCACCTGGCTTCCAGGAGTGTGAACCACCTGGCTTCCTTCCAAGTGCCTAGCTGTGGTTGCTGATTATCCATGGTTCTGATGACTTGCAACATCTCTAGGCCCATGTCCTTCCCTTTGTTTAGGCAGAAGTGGCCTCTAAACCTTTCCATTGTTACACAGGATAGTAGACTCCATGAGCTCCAATTTTATGTCTATAAGATGTCAACATGTACCCATGGTCTCAAATCACCTGTCTTGGTAATAATGGATGTGTGGTTAGCAGAAACACAGTTTTCACGCTTGGCAGGGTCGGCTCACTCAGGCAGGAAACAGCTGCCTCAGGAGGTTTTTTTTTTCCTGTTCAGGGAGAGGGTGTGAGGAAGGAAGGAAAGGACAACAGGCCTCACAACACAGGCTGTCACTCAGGCAGGCTCGGCTGGCTTTGATCTCCACCGCCAAAGCTTTGTGCACATTCATTCGAAGGAAATAATCAGATACATGAGAGATGGAGAACGAAAAAGATTATGGCATCAAAGAAATTGGCAAAAACATGTAGGTCTATTAGATGAATAACTGAAGGCTTGTTGTATAGTGATGTCCTTCTGAAGGGAGGAAGGAGAGCCATTTACTATCCTGTTATGAAACATTTTAAGTGTTTAAATTATGTATATGTTACATATAATTCCATTCTACTCCTTCTGTTACTACTGTGCAGTAGTAACAGAGAGTACATCTTATGGAACTTCATCAATAAATACTTAACAGATATGGTTAATAATAGTTTCCCAATATCATCTACATTCAGATTTCTCTATTTGCCTCCAAATGTCTCTTAAAATTAATATGCTTATGCCAGACAAGAACATGCATCCCACCTTGTGGCTGTGTAATAAAAACCTAAAATTTATATTCTATTCTTGGTGGGCTAATTTTACATGAATTTGCCAGGTCTTTGTTTTATCTCCTTGCTAATCCCTCAGTCCTTTACTTCTGCCTCCCTCCCTCCCTCTGTCCCTCCTTCCCATCTCTCTTTTCCTTCTCACTTCCTCTCTCCCCCTCTCCCTCCTCCCCTCCCTCCTGTTCTTCCTTCCTCAATATTTACTAATAATCTTGTGATGTTTTAGGCTGGACATTGTGATGTAAAGATGAGCAAAGTCAGATCATTGCCTCAGGGATGGCACAGTCTAGTGAGTGGAAATGGGCCCTCAGGTGACGAGTTATAAAGTAGCATGCAGGTGTACTGTGGGAGAGGAAAGTCAGGCAGCCCATCACTAGACAGCTTCCTCCGCATGAGGAGGACAGAAAGAAAACTCAGCTGAGAACTCAGATGGAATTAACAGTTACATAAAGTAGTTTTGTGGGTCATGAGGTAGATTTGAAATTTTTGTAGTCTCCTCATCTCCATGAATCAACATGAAGTGATTCTTAATCTTACTCTAGTTGTTCAAAGTCTGTTTTTAGTCTACTTCATAGTTCTTTGAAAGACACTATCCCGGCCATATCCCCCATTTCCATCAGCTTTCCACGTCCACAGATGTGGTTGTCAGACCCTCTTAGGGAGTGCCTGGCCTGGGAGTGTGCGGAAGAATCCTGGGGGACACAGTGTCTGTAACACATCCACCATGTGCCAGCTCATTTTGAATGCGCATGTGCCCATGTGCTGCTTTCAGTGTGGTAATCGGTTCCCAGCCGTGACAATCACTTGATGAGAGACTGGACTGTTGTGGTTAAAAGCCCAGCTTTTGGTTTCTGAGAAACCTGATTTGACATCTTGGCTCTGACACTCATTTGTGTGGCTTTGGGAAGTTTCCTAAATCCAATCTTGAAGAACTCTGAAGTCCGGGCTTTAGTTCTTTAATGTGGAAAATTATGCAATTTCCCAATGTGGAGGACCAAAATTCGAATGTTCCCCGGACATCCTCCTTCCCAGAGCCCTAGCCATTCTTACATAATGTGCAGCTACTCTGCCACACAAGGGAGTTGGAAGCACCCTGCAAAACATCCCTCGGAGCACATACAGATTGAAAAAAGAATCCCTTAGGGAGAAAGCAATTCTGCTAAGGCCAGCTCAGCCTTTAGCTTGGTTCTGGTGGTGGTGTTCGGAAGGTTCGCCCATCTCCTCAGCATAGAGGTTGCATCCAGACGTAGACCAGGGACAGCTGTCTTTCTAGAGCAGCTGGTTAAATGAACTCCAACAAAGGTCCTCTGTTGTTTTTAACAGGCGCCACTGTGGCTGTCGCTTGGCAGAGGAGAGAAGCCTAATGGCATGTTCTGGGTTTAGATAAATATTCTTCAACCGTCCACTTTCTACTCTTCCACTCTACATACAGTCTGCTCTTCTTTAATACTACATTGTGAACGTGAGAGGCCAAATCTTTTGGGTTCAGACTCTTTCTTAGAGAATCTGACCTAAGGCTGAACTCAAGTAAACTAAAAGGCTGGTATCTAGCACCAATTTCTAGGTTACTCCCCCCCCCCCCAAAAAAAAAGACTTGGGTCTCCAGGTTACCTGCCCCCAACAAGACCTGCTTATAGTACCAGTCTCCAGGTTATTCCCCGGACAGATCTGCACCCCCAGGTTACAAGCCCATCCCTGCCTAACAACTACCAATCAGGAGAAAACAGAAGTTAAGTTTATGGTTTGGCTTCCAGCACCAGCCAATTATGTTCAAGGCCACAGTAGCGCCCCCCCCCCCCCCCCCGTTCCATGCTTGCCAGGCTAGAAACACTCACCCCTCTCTTGCCATTTTCTATAAAACCTTGTCCCAATGAGTGTTTGGGGTTTTTCTCCACTGGAACTGTCCTATGGATCGTTGGTGAGTGAAGCCCAAGCTCAAGGTTGTGAATAAAGACCCTCGTGTGATTACATCAGATTGGCTCCTGATTGGTCTTGGAGGGTTTACGAACACTTCCTGTACTATAGACACGTACTTCTCCAGAGTCCTACAGGGACACTCTGCCCAGAAGCTTAAGCACTATTGCCCAGCTCAGCTCTCTACTATGCCATGAAACTTCAGCAAAAGCTTTGGTTGGGGTAGATGTAGAATTGGAATCTGGAGCCTCTTTTCATGGTGATAGTGTTCCTAGAACCATCAATTCTCATAGTTGGAGTGGCAGTTAAAAGGTCTAAACTCTTTTTTTTTTTTTGTGGTTTTTCGAGACAGGGTTTCTCTGTATAGCCCTGGCTGTCCTGGAACTCACTCTATAGACTAGGCTGGCCTTGAACTCAGAAATCCACTTGCCTCTACCTCCCAAGTGCTGGGATTAAAGGCGTGTGCCACCACTGCCCGGCAGATCTAAACTCTCAGTTTTCAAAAGAGGAGGCAGAGACTGAAGGAGGAAGAATGACCGACTTTCTCAGGCTCATGAACCCCATTAGTGGTAAATCCAGGGCCAGAATTCTGGGACCTCTGACTCCTTGGGGTGGGTGGGTGGGCTGTCATAGCAAGCCCTTGTGACAAACTCATTCTCTTCAATGCTTAGTCATATTTCTATCTCTTCTAGGCCTCATAAGGGTTCCTACAAGGTGGAAGGCAATGTGAGCAAATGTGGAGACACATAGGATCTGTGAAAATGGGTAACGAGGCATGTGCTAGGGGCAGGGGGAACAGGGATAAGGTGCCAGTTGGTGTTTAGTTTCATTTCTCATTTGCTGGAACTTGTTCATGGAACTCTGTTGAAAATGCAATCACACTGTCCATCCTGGCAGTGTAGGCTAAGCAAGTAAGACAAGACCAAACGGGGATTTATTTTTCTCTTGTCTTCCCAAGAGACATTAAACAGGCTTCTATGTTTAGCCCAGGGCAACACATCTTAAATACTTTTCGTGTGTGCTCTTCACTGCCTAGTTTCTTCACACCCTGTTCTCTGAAGCTGTCCCTCCTTCAATGACTATAAAACCTTAACAATGACCAACCCAGTTTGGGTCACACATGTATCTCTTGGACTGTTTACGGAGGTGAGAGATGTGCCGTTACTGGCTAGGTCTGAAGTGTATGACCATCCATAGACAGAGGGGCCATGCTCTGTGTGGTGCTATGCCAATATTATATGTCATAGAACAGGGCTCTAGAAGACTTCGAATGGGCAGGGGTGTTTTTTTTTCCTTTTTAATTTTATTTGTGTACACTGTAACTGTCTTCAGATACACCAGAAGAGGACATCAGATCTCATTACAGATGGTTGTGAGCCACCATATGGTTTCTGGGAATTGAACTCAGGTCCTCTGGAAGAGCAGTCAGTGCTCTTAACCGCTAAGCCATCTTACCAGCCCAGGCAAAGGTGTGTTAATAAAGGGGAACATCAATATTGAGGAGATGAAAACCTACAGGAGCCTCACAAGAGATGGAGATCAAGACAATGCTCATGTGATTAGAATTAAGTATTGGTGCTGGTGATCGCCCAGGACTTCAAAAGAACAGGGCATCCTGAGAGCCAGTTTAGATGTGTGTCATCCTTAAATCCAGTTTCTTCATCTTTCCACATGCACCTTTATTTGTTCTGGTGGCGTTTAGGTTGTTTTTTTAGGAATGGGTGAAATTTAGGCAAGAAATGGGGAAGGTGTGAGCACTTCAAGGGGAAATGTTGTATCAACCTAGGGACCATGTATCTATCCATCAGCCCCAGCCACAGACTGTATAAGGAGCTAGGAAATAGATTTGTACCACGTTACCCCATTTGAGGGCTTGTAACATATATTCAGCCAAGGGAAACAATCTTAAGGTAAAAGGCTCCAAGCATACCGTGTCCCCTTTCTATCCATTTCCCATATGCTGTTTTACTTATATTGGAAAATCCCAAACCACATTTGTTTTTTCAGGGTCTTTCAAAATAAACACTTCTGATTTCTTTGGAAACAGGGTCTTGTGGAGGCTTCAGATTTCCTATGTAGCATCAAATGACTTTGAACTTCTGTTGGCCTTCCAGAAACAAGAGTTTTAGGATAGCAAGTGTTCAGCCTGGTTGCATGAGGTGTTAGGGCTCTATCCCAGGGCTTTGTGTGCTATATAAGCACTCCACCAGCTGAGCAATGGTCCGGGGGCCATTGTAGTCCTGGTGCCATTGCCCAGCTTGAGTTAGGGTGGGTTGCTCATCAAAGAGATAGGGAAACTTGCTTGTCAAAAGTGGTTTTTCAAGCTTGTTGGCTTCTTCCTTGGTTACACTTTGCTGCTTGTTAGATTTTTACCCATTAAAAATCCTAAATATCCCTTTCACCTCTGTTTCCTGTGTCTCCCTTTGATTTTTTTCACGTGACAAAAGCTGATTAGTCCTTCAAAGTCAGACTGAGTTTCCTTGAGTAGGAAACAAATGATGTGTCTAACTCATCTCCCACCGTGGCATTAGTGCAGGGATGGATGGATAGGCATCTGAATGAAGAGATTTCTATGTCCTGCAGGGACAGTATTCAAGTTTCGTGCAGGCTATGAGTGCATTTGATTGCAAATGTTGGGCTACTCTAATACTCTAAGGTTAATTAAACAAACAACGGTTTACATTTCTCACACATAAAGAAGCTTGCAAGCAGGCATCTGCCCTGTCTCATGGTCACTAACTTGTACAAGACAGGAAGAGAGAAAGGAGAATGACTGATATCCATTGCTCTTCTGCTTGCGTCTTAGTAACTACCTTAGCTGCAAGGGGGGATGGGAAGTCAAGTTCCTCACCTACTGAGAAATATGTTTGATTAAAAAGGAGAGGGGTAGGGTGGGAATGCAAAAACAAGCAAGGTCTGGGGGCCTGTTAGGCAGCTAGTCCAGCTGAAATAGTAAGCTCCAGTCTCAAAACATATGGTAGAAAGTGATAAGAGTAAAACATGTGATGTAGATCTTTGACCTGTGTCTGTGTGTGTCTGTGTGTGTGTTGCAAGCTCTTGTGTTCCTATGAACCAATGTGTCTACCCTAACACACACACACACACACACACACACACACACACACACACACATACACACTTGTGGGGGAGGGCAAGCACACCCACACATACATGCATACACAGGCACACATAAATTCAAAACAAAATAACAAAGAAAGAGGAAGTAGTTGTTAGCCAGGAGGCCAGTGGCACCCACACATGTTTCGTCTCACACTGTGAAGTCAGAACCATGATGGAGCACTACTTTAATTATTATTATGAAGCTGACAGGTAAAGGTCAAGTTGATTAATCATTGTCCGTTGTAAGTATGGAATGTGGCAGAATGGCAAGGTTGGTGTGCATTTGTCACCTTGAGTGAGTTCCATGGACTGATCTGTTTCCTGGCGCATTGGAAGGATCTGATCAACATAGGCTTTTGTGCTGGGACTTGGGCTTGAGGATGGCCATTTGGAGGCAGCACAGAACAGAGGGTGATCTGAGAGTGTTTATACCCTTTCCGTTATCCCTGCGGGGTCACCATGGCTTACACTGTATCTCCTTTCAGGTAGCCACTATGGCTTACACTGTATCTCCTTTCTGGTAGCCACCATGGCTTACATTGTATCTCCTTTCAGGTAGCCACCATGGCTTACATTGTATCTCTTTTCAGGTAGCCTACCCGGTACTTCTGTCCACTACTGGTCCCTTGCTTTTTCTAGACAAACTCCTTTCCTCCATCCTTAACTGTTTTTTTTTTTTTTTTTCAAACCTTACCTACACCTTTGTAATAACTTGAATAAGTGCCCCCAGGTTACCAGTGTTAGCTCCAAACAAAAGTCTAATCATTGAAGCTCTTGTTATAGAGAAAGGTTTAGAATGATTGAAAGAAACCTTATTCTCCCCATTAGAGTTTAAGTTCTTCAAAGTTGAGAGGAACCAGAGTGCTTCTTCCACTCTGTGGGATATCTGACTCAAAGGCTTTCTAGAATGTGCTCAAGTGCTTCTTATTCATTTGTACCGAACCCTTCCACCATTACTAGAGACAAGGTTCATATGGGTGAGGTGCTATGAGGTGTTTTAGATGGGGAGCTGAGACTCCTGGCTCAGTCCAGATTGTATTGTCAGGCCACTGAGAGCTGTGGCAGCACAAGTGTGCTAGATAGATAAGTGTGCGCATGCCTGCTGGACCACACTTTACTCCCTTCTGCTTCTCCTCTCTTCTGGCCATTGGTCTACATGTTGAAGACAGGGTGATAGGTGATTGGATTTACCACTCTCCCACAAGTGCTGGAGGGATTGGGGAGGGGCCATCCAATGTCTTCAGTGTGGCTTCTTCACCTTTAAGGAACATGCAGATCACCTGGGCACCCTGTCCAGTTGCTGCTGCTGGAGATCTAGGGACCACCTTTGAATGCACCACCCAGCTCTGTAGCCACTAACTAGCCCCATGTGTCTCTTTACATGCATTTTCTCCTCCTTGCTTTTTCTCTTGTCATCTGGTTTAACAACAGAAACACAACCCATGACTTTGTTTAGCTCATGTCCAAAGGGGAAATGTGTTGCTTTTGCGTACATGGAGGGACAGGGAGATGTCTTAGGAACTGCGGACTTTAAGGATTCAAATGATGTCACTGCCACCATTTAGCATCACCTCCACCCCTTCCCGATGCCACTCCCTTCTTGACTTTTTGTGCCACATGGAGTTTTCACTTATACCTTGGCTTCCTCTCCTGGCAAGACCTCTGACCTTGGGAGACTTGTTATAAGGCTATCTCCTCTGGCTTGAAGTGTTCTTTCCTAGAGGGAAGAGGGACAGAGGAGGGGGAAGACAAGGGAAAGAGAGGAGAGGAGGGAGGGAAAATGCTTACAAGGCTCGAGAGGTAAGGCTCCTCTTGAGATTGAATAAGCATTATGCAATGGCCCTCAGAGAGCTGCAATGACTCAGCTCTTGTGAGTCATCACCCAGGCTAGGTGATAGGTGATAGATGCTAGGTGATACATATGCCTGAGTTACCCACACTCTTTTTTTTTTTTTCTTTTAAAAGTTTTATTTGGGACAGGACAAAGACAGGACAGCAAATCAAGCAATGGAGACAGTGGTTTAACTTTCAGCGACTTTTGGTTCAGGATTATGATAGAATCTCCAGCAATTTCTAAAATGGCCTAAGTATACTTCTATCATTTTGTACCATGTGTTTATGCAAAGTAAAAGTTTCAGCACTCATGACTATAAGATAAAAATATCAATCAACTATAAAATATTGATAATGTTCTACATATTATACTTTCAATTCCATCTTTGATAAATTATAAAATTATAACCAGAGAATTATGTTGAAATCAGTTTTTTATGATTTAGTATTAATAAATACTTTCTCTGTTTTATCTATATGCTCAGGGTCACATAAAGGTTCATAAGTTTAAGAAGTCATGTGTTAATAGGCCAAGTAAGGTGGTTAATATTGTTATTATCTCAGTGAGCAGAATTTTAAGTATAATTTTAGAATTCATTCATTATAAACTTATTTATAGAATGAAAACATAATTGATTTTTTTTTCTTTCAGCAACTTGCATTGGTGGAACCAAGTGGCTGGATTCACGTTCCTTTGTCTGACACTCATAAGAAGCCAACTTGCACTTTCATGATAAGGATTGCTGTTCTAGCCAATCACCAGAATGGAAGAGATACCCACATGAGACAAATTAAAATATACACACCAGTGGAGGAGAGATCCATTGGGAGATTCCCTAGATGCACAACCATCAGTTTTATGATGTATCATTCAATACGGTGACTTTTTTTTTCATACATTTTGGCTGGAGTGGCACAGTGTGGCTATTTGGTTACAGCACTTTTAGCTTTAGGCTGGCTTCTGTCTCCACTGCAAAGGCACTTTTTTTAAAAAATTGATTTAAGTAAGTTTTATTGCATTATGATGAGAAAACCTACATAATTTCAGTTTATCTGAATTTGTTAGCATCAAAAAACATATTTTAAGTAAACAGAATTACATCACATTTTTCTTTCTCTTTTGTACCCCAACTCCTCCCAGAGACTTCCCCCTTCAATACCTGCAATACCTTTTTTAAAAAATTTTTGTCATATTCTTTAAAATTTATAAAATATTGTAACAATAAAAATGAGTGGTATGGGGCTGGTGAGATGACTCAGTGGGTAAGAGCACCAACTCCTCTTCCAAAGGTCCTGAGTTCAAATCCCAGCAACTACATGGTGGCTTACAACCACCCATAATGAGATCTGACACCTTCTTCTGGTGCATCTGAAGATAGTCACAGTGTACTTATGTATAATAATAAATCTTAAAAAAAAGGTATAAAAGTTGTTTGATATAAATCAATCAATTAAACAGTCTTATGTATATGCTTGTCTGCAGCAATATTGAAAATACATATATTTTTCTCAATATAAATTTTAAATAACTTGAAACATATTAGCTGTATATTTTAAAATAATACATCACTACTAGTTTTTTTTAATGAACATGAATAGATAAAGTCTTTTTGTTTGTTTTGTTTTTGGTAGAGTTTAAAACGTTGGCTCTTACAGTGGTACAAGCCCAAAATAAGAACAATTTTTAGACTTTAGAGTTCTTTGTAATAAGGCTGTACTTCAATGCCCCTCATATCACCAAAGGATTTTACCTCCCTAGTAGCTAAGCTAAGAGTTGACAGTTCTACTGTGCCAAGAAGTGAATTGTAGGCACAATTTTTGGATACAGATTTCCTGCTATGGTCAAAGCTATTTACCTGGAGTGATTGTCTTCATTCTCAGCCCACAGAGAACAGGTTACATTCATTTAAGAAATGGTGTGTGTATTAAGATGGTCTATCTGAAATGCTGTGTGTATTAAGATGGTCATTCATGAAGTCGTTCACCAACTGTTTCAAAGAACAATGGTTCTGCTTGACACACACACATTAGTTGCACAGACATTAGTTGAGGGTAAGAATCTGGTTCATTAGCTGTGATGATTTTGAAAAGCATTCATCTCAGAGAAAGAGTAACTTATAAAGTTCTCTTCTTCAAAATTGATACAATAGTTACAAACATCAAGCAAAACATTCAGTCTCACACTTTGTTGTACTCTTATAATCCTCCTCCTAAGTTAATTGTTTATGTTTCTTTTGGCTGTATAAATAATTTTGAAATATGTAAGCTGTTCTGAAAGCCATAGTATAGTATAAGAACATCAAATAAACAATCCTACTAATAGAGAGGCTGAGATAGGAGAAGCATGGTTTCAAGACCATTATGTGGTAGCCAGCCAGACACTGTCAGGTACAAACAAGCAGAAAGTGTATATGGATTGTACAATATTGGACCTATTTCTCCAATTACCAAATTAAAGAGACCACCAGATGATAGCCAAAAAATTTTCCTCATGTTTTTGAATTTGAATCACTTAGGATATGTTGATAATAATTAATTTTCATATTAAGAAATATTAAGAAAAAGTAATTGTTACTTCCTGTTATTTTTGTTGTTAGAGGTGGAATTAGGTTTGTGTGGATTTGTTGAAAGATTACTTTCTTGCTTCTTCTGGGGTGTACTTTTGCTTCTTATGTTGGTGTTTTCCCTCTATTATCCTTTGTAGGGCTGGATTTGTAGAAAGATATTGTGTAAATTTTGTTTCTCCATCTATGGTGTCTTAGTCAGGTAGTCAGGGTTCTCTAGAGTCATAGAACTTATGGTAGTCCAGCAGTGGCTCAGTCCCACAAGGCAAGCAGGCGAAGGGGAGAGGGGGAGGGAGGGAGAGAGGGAGAGAGAGAGAGAGAGAGAGAGAGAGAGAGAGAGAGAGAGAGCCTTCCTTCTTCCAATGTCCTTATATAGGTCTCCAGCAAAAGCTGTGGCCCAGATTAAAGGTGTGTGCTACCACACCTTTAATCCCAGATGACTTTGCTTGAACTCGTAGATCTTCCAGTCTTAATCTTCTAGGATTCATAGCCACTATGCCTCAAGATCTCCATGCCAAGATTCAGGTTGGAAACTTGTATCTCTCAGCCTCTAGATTAGGGCCACAGGTGAGCCTTCTAATTCTGGATTGTAGTTCATTTCAGATAGAGTCAAGTTGACAACCAGGAATAGCCACTACATATGGTAATTGAGAGTTTTGCTGGGTATAGTAGCCTGGGTGGCATTTGTGTTCTCTTAGGGTGTATATGATATCTGCCCAGGATCTTCTAGCTTTCATAGTCTTTGGTTGAGAAGTCTGGTGTAATTCTGATAGGCCTTTGTATGTTACTTGCTTTTTTTTCCCTCACTGCTTTTAAAATTCTTTCTTTGTTTAGTGTATTTGGTGTTTTGATTATTATGTGATGGGAGGAATTTCTCTTTTGCTTCAGTGTATTTGGTATTCTGTAGGCTTCTTGTATGTTCATGGGCATCTCTTTCTTTAGGTTAGGAAAGTTTTCTTCTATAATTTTGTTGAAGATATTTACTGGCCCTTTAAATTGGGAGTCTTCCATCTCTTCTATACCTATTATCCTTAGGTTTTGTCTTCTCATTGTGTCCTGGATTTCCTGGATGTTTTGGGTTAGGACCTTCTTGCTTTTTGCATTTTCTTTGATTGTTGTGTCAATGTTTTCTATGTTATCTTTTGCCCCTGAGATTCTCTCTTCTATCTCTTGTATTCTGCTGGTGATGCTTGCATCTATGATTCCTGATCTCTTTCCTAGGTTTTCTATTTCTATGGTTGTCTCCTTTTGTGATTTCTTTATGGTTTCTATTTACATTTTTAGATCTTGGATGGTTTTGCTCATTTCCTTCACCTGTTTGATTGTATTTTCCTGTAGTTCTTTAAGGGATTTTTGTGTTTCCTCTTTAAGGGCTTCTAGCTGTTTACCTGTGTTCTGTATTTCTTTCAGGGAGTTATTCCTTCTTAATGTCCTCTATCATCATCATGAGAAATGATTTTCGATCCAAATCTTGCTTTTCTGGTGTGATGGTGTGTCCAGGACTTGCTATGGTGGGAGAATTGGGTTCTGAAGATGCCAAGTAACCTTGGTTTCTGTTGCTTATGTTCTTATGCTTGCCTCCTGCCATCTGGTTATCTCTAGTGCTATCTACCCTGGTTAAATCAGACTGGAGCCTGTCCTTCCTGTGATCCTGGTTATGTCAGAAATCCTCAGAGTCAAACTGTCTCTGTGATCCTGTGATTCTGGGAGCCTGTGATCCTGGGCTAATTAGAGTACCTGGGAGTACAGTTTCCTCTGGGAATTATGGAACTCGATGCAGAGTTTGCACCCAAGGTCTGCTCAGGACACAGGCCTCTGATCCTCTGACCCTGGGTGTGTAAGAACGCCTGGAAGTGGAGCTTCCTCTGGGTGTTGTGGGACTGGCTCCAGAATTTGTGCCCAAGGTCTGCTTAGGGCACTGGCCCAAACAGACCAGAAGCAACCCATGCCACTGGGCTGGCGGAGTTTCTGTGTGTCTGGGTCCCGCTGGTCCCAGTTACTGCTGGTGTTGGGACAGATGTATTCTCCTCACCTCTGATCCTTAGGATCTGGGTCTGTCAGAGCGTCTGGGAGTGGAGCTTCCTCTGGGTGTTGTGGGACTGGCTCCAGAATTTGTACCTAAGGTTTGCTTAGGGCACTGGACCAAATAATACCCACACTCTTGTAAGCAATCCCTATGAGACTTAATGGTTCATCATGCTAAACTTGGAGGGATCATTTATTTGGGCCTGTTGTTGGTACCCTATAGATATTTGTTCATGTGTCCTATAAAACGTCACAGAAGCTGGCTCCGGCAAATATTATCACACTCACCATCTATACTGGAAGAAGCAGACTTTCTCCTAGAACCTGACTGGTCCAGATTGGGTTTTGTGTGTGGCCTTGTAGATGCACTAGAGTGTGATGGCTGTCCTCTAGTGGGGAAGTGAATCCCCCATGATGGGCTGTTCCAACCCTCAACAGAAGACCAACCATAGAAGAGAAAAATCCCTTGAAGGAAGTGCTAGCGGTGCAAAGGATCCACAATAGATAGAAACAACTCCTGGCCGTTCTACCTGCTGCTCTTTCCCACTTCTTCAGGAACCCTGCCTGTCCTACACAATCTCTCTCCAAGGTCCGCCATTCTGGAGAAGCACAGCCTGACACATTTTTCTAGGTGGGTAAAAGGGCACAACCACCTTTCCCATGCTTTTCATTCCTGACTATTATCAGGGCTCTTTCCCCTGGTTGCTACAGACGTTAGGCATTTGACGGTGGCTCCCACGGACTTGCTTGAAAGATTTTTTTTAAATTGCTTCTGAGAGGCAAGCCTAACTGCTAGGGTGGTAAATAGCAGGAGGGAAGTGCAGCCACTTGTGGAGATTTGCTGGAGACACTCATTAATGGGAAGGACAGGACAGCATGAGGGTGACCAGGTGCTGGTGACACAGAGAAAGGCAGTGCAAAGACCAGAACAAGCCAGCTATGCCAGCCAGTGCTAAATCTCTCTCCTTCTCTCCTTCTGTCCATCTCTCTCTCCCTCCCTCCCTGCCCCCTCCTTCGCTCTCCTTCCCCTTCCCTCCTCCCCGTTTTAACCTTCAGAGTGTGCCTTTAACCACCTCACCTTCATCTCTTTACATCCCTGGAACTCAGGAGGAAGCAAGATGCCGGTGTGGAAGGTGGAAGCTCACCTATTCCCTTCCTTGTGGCTATAGCCCCTGTTCTAGGCTCCCTGTCCTCTTATCTGGCTGGGTGGACACTCAGAGGAACCCTACTTAGGTCTGACTCTTTTTTTTTTTTTTTTTTTATTACACAGGGTTTCTTTGTGTAGCTCTGGCTGTCCTGGAACCCACTCTGTAGACCAGACTGGCCTTGAACTCAGAAATCTTCCTGCCTCTGCCTACCAAGTGCTAGGATTAAAGGCATGCGCCACCACTGCCCTGCCTAGGTCTGACTTTTTTTTTCCCAAAGATTTATTTATTATTATGCATAAGTACACTGTAATTGTCTTCAGACACACCAGAAGATCTCATGATGGGTGATTGTGAGCCACCATGTGGTTGCTGGGATTTGAATTCAGGACCTTTGGAAGAGCAGTCAGTGCTCTTATTACCCGCTGAGCCATCTCGCCAGCCCTAGGTCTGACTTTTAATGCCCCTTTTGTTTTCCTTTCTCGAGAGCCTTCCCTCTAATCAGGCTCCTAAGCCTTTTGCCTCACTGCTTGTGACTTGTTCCCACATGTAGGAGGCATTCTGCAAGCATGATCTGGCAGCCAGGCTACAAGGCATACTGTGCTTCTAAATAAGTGTGGCCCACCTTGGTCCTGGAGTCAGAACACTGGATTCTGTAGTAGGGTGAGTAGCCAGTAGTTGTGTTCAGATGAGTCTGGGCTCTACATGTGTCTTTTTATGTGATTCTTCCACATAGAGATTCTGGTGGTTTGCATGCTCCCTGTCTAATCTAAGGTTCTGTTTCCTACCAACCACAGTACATAGGCTTCTGCTATATAGGTGGTTGTTCCTGTGCAGCGAAGGAGGCACTGCTCCCTGAGATCTCCAGAATTATTTATCTCCGTACCCTTTACCAACCCACAGGCATTGCTGTCTTGTGGGGAGATTCCCTCAGTAATGATAGCAACCACAAGGGTGTATGCGACAGAGACTGATCTAGACACTAGAGACATTTTACATCATGGATAAGAGTCGACTTTGACATTGGAGAGTCTTGATATGTTCTAAGTTCAGGATGACATTGGTCATGATTCTCAGATTAAACTAGATGCAATGCAAAGTAGCCTGTGGTAGCTCATCTAACTAGGAAGGGAGGTGGAGTGAGGTCAGCTATGTCTGAACCTCCGTGTGGTTGATTGTGTGACCGTGATCCACTCCCCTTTCTTCTTAGGGACAGGACTCCTCCTGCTTATTCTTGGCTACTTGGCCAGCTTTTCTTATAACCAGGTGTCACCATGACTTGAATTTTGGTCATAGGAATATGAACAAAAGGGATAACTTTTAAAAATGATTTATGTATGTTTGCGAGTTTGCCCACGCGTACGCATGTGCACACACACATTCATCCACTTAAAAAAAAACTTTAAAAAAATATGGCTGTAATGAATTGGCAGTGGTAGGTGGCCAAATCAGGACTACAGGCTGAGGCCTCAGGAGGCAGACAACAATGAAGAACAAGGAACAGAGGGAAGGTTATAAAAACGTTTAGTCTTTGCTTTATTGAGTTACAACAAATGAGCAACAAGTTAGAAAAACTGCTTTTATTCAAACTCCCTAGCATTTAATTTGTGCAGTGTACTCAAGTGGGGTCAAGGGTCTGCAGAGTGGGAGAGGGGACAAGGACAGCAAACAGAATCCATGTCTCGACATTTACAGGACATATCTCTTGGCTTTCTTTCTTTAAAAGCTAGAACTAACTAAAAAAAAGTGCACTCAGGTATCTAAAATTGGCCCAACACACACACACACACACACACACACACACACACACACACACACACACAC
>JADRCC010550726.1:16784-28988 GCA_019843855.1 Hylomyscus alleni
CACACACACACACACACACACACACACACACACACACACACACACACGAACAACAACAACAACAAAAATCAATTCATAGTGAGGCTTTGAGCTGAAATCTTGTCAAATGCCACACCAAGAAAAGGTGGTGAGAAAGGAATAGAAAAGCAGAGATGTTTACCTTGGTACCATCTAGCCAGGAAGACCACTCTCTTAATTTCCCAAGAGTAATGGTGGCATCATCCGTTGTGGGAGCCCTTTCTGCTGGTATTTTAAAAAAATTTGTAAAGAGGGCAGCCACCTGTTCCCCAATTATCCAAAGCAGTTGAGAAGCCAGCCCTACTTCATGGTGTAGGGCTGAGGCAGGGTCCCCCCAAAAGGCAGCTGGGGAACTGGGAAGGTTTTGACGCAGAAGGCTGTTTGTGAGCCCATTCCACTTTGAGCCAGAGGACCAACCAACCTCAGCCCTTTCCAACCGAGACATCTCCCAAATGTCAAACTACTTTAAAGAAGAAATTCGACCTACCAAAAATCCAGTAGATACAGTGGTACTTATGCTAACACTCCCTCCCCTCGTTAATAAAGTGAAAGGAAGAAAGAGAAAAAAGGAAAGCAATGTGGTTAGCCCTCCTTCCTGGGGGGCGGGGGGCGGGGAACCGCAAACGCCTTACCACAGAAATGCTGGAAAAGGAAGTTGCCCTCTATTAAAAAGGTAACAAAATTCCCACATTGTATAAATCAGTCCCAGTATAGCAAGAGGCGGGGCTGAGGCCAAGGCAAAGACTATGTACAGGGACCCATTGAAAACGCAGTAGTAGGACTTTGGCACTATGAACAATTCCCACCCAGCCTCTGGGAGGGACATTGAAGAGCTCCGGAGTTCCTGTGGCCTCCAGGCACCACTGAAGCACTTCAGCTCAGAGTCGCTGGTGAGTGCCCGCAGCCTCTGGGGTGGGGCTTTCTTCTTTCTTCAAAGACAGAGCATCTCCTTTGTCAGTGCAGAGGTTCAGACCAGCTGCCCTAGAGGGATGACACAAACCAAAGGGATGTCAGAAAGAGGACTGCCATTTCTTGGGATCTCCTTCCAAAGCCTTCATAGGGTTTGAAGGAGGGACAGATGCCCTTCAAGTTGGGGCTATGTTTGAACCTCAAATGCCCTCCATCGCCTGTCTGTGTTTAAACACTTAGTCCCAAGCTGCTGGGTTATTTTGGGAAGCTATAGATACTTTGGGAGGTAAGGCCCAAAGGGAAGGAGCAGGACACTTGGGGAGGGTTCTTCTTGGGGTTATGTTATCCCTAGCTGCTTCCAGTTCTGTTTTCTGTCAGTCACACATTCCTTCCCACTGCCGTTCTATTTTGCCACACCCCAGACCCAGAAACACAGCCCCAAGTCACTATGGCCTGAAGTGCTCCGAACTGTAAGCTAAAATTCCAATTAAGTCACTCTTGTCAGGTATTCTGCTATATTCATGAAAAGTCTGACTTACAGGGTCTCAAGAAATACTGCCTTGTTTTTCCTGATTCAGGAGTAACTTTAGAGGCATAGGTGTAGGCTGATGAGGTGTGTATGCACACGTGCACACGTGTGTGTGTGTGTGTGTGTCTGTGTGTGTGTGTGTGATGTAGAGGCCATAGGACAACTTGTGGGAATCGCTTCTCTTTTTTCCATCCTGTGTCTGCTCCAGGGATCAAGCTCAGGCTTGACAATCACCTTTACCAGCGGAACCATCTTAACAGCCTTCCTGATACAGATTTTTAAAATGGGTATAATGAAAGTGATGATAATGATGATAAAATGTTGGAGTGGGCCACACCCACTCCAAAGAGGCCACGCCCTCTAATAGTGCCACTTCCTGGGCCGAGCATATACAAACCATCACGAGCTTCCTCCGAACATGCTGAGTTCTACGTGGATGCTTTGGGAGGTCCACGTGGTGGTTATCATCCAAGCCAGCCGCAACCTGCTCTCAACACATTTGTTAAGGCAAGATGCCTTCCTTGTGGGATCTGAGGGGACGTGCAGCCACTGTGCCCTTATCTGAAGCTGACAGTTATATCTCTTAGACAGGGCCATGCAGCTATGTAGGCTGGACTCTGTTTCACCAATGAGGGAGCAGAAAGGAGCCTTGAATCCAACATGCCCAGGGGTCAAAGAGTAGCGAGTGCATCAGATTTGCAGTGGGGCATGTTAAAATGCCCGTCGCATAGATGTGCCACGAATCCTGATTCCAGTGGCATGGAGCCTGGGAGCTTGGCTTTGGTCTTCCACCTGGAAATTTTTTTTGTGTGTAGACAGGCTAAGTAAGTATACCGCTTACTCACCAAGGGCTGGCTCTCTGCTAACCATTTTATCTCATAATCATGGGTCCTCTGCTACTGTTGAGAAGAAAACTGCTTTCAGTTTAACTGTGGTTCCTCTGTAGGTCATTGTACTGGCTGGTTTTGTGTGCCAACTTGACACAGGCTGGAGTTATCACAGAGAAGGGAGCTGCAGTTGGGGAAGTGCCTCGGTGAGATCCAGCTGTGGGGCATTTTCTCAATTAGTGATCAAGGGGGTAGGGCCCCTTGTGGGTGGTGTCATCCCTGGGCTGGAAGTCTTGGGTTCTATAAGAGAGCAGGCTGAGCAAGCCAGGAGAGGCAAGCCAGTAAGGAACATCACTCCATGACCTCTGCATCAGCTCCTGCTTCCTGACCTGCTTGAGTTCCAGTCCTGACTTGCTTTGTGATAAACAGCAATGTGGAAGTAAGCCAAATAAACCCTTTCCTCCCCAACTTGATTCTTGGTCATGATATTTGTGCAGGAATAGAAACCCTGACTAAGACAGTCATCATTAGGTTTTGGATGGGAGTGGGTTCAAGAGGATACAGAGATGGATTACTGGGGGAATAAAGGGTATATTAGAAGAGGGTTGTTTTTTGTCATTGTTGTTGTTGTTGTTGTTGTTGTTGTTTTGGTTTTTTGAGACAGGGTTTCTCTGTGTAGCCCTGGCTGTCCTGGAACTTACTCTGTAGACCAAGCTGGCCTCGAACTCAGAAATCTGCCTGTCTCTGCCTCCCAAGTGCCGGGATCAAAGGTGTGCGCCACCACCACCCGGCTGTTTTTGTTTTTTGTTTTTGTTTTAAATAGCCATGGACAGACAGACAGAAAGGCAATAGCATAGAGGAGACTCTGAGGATAGCTCAGGCCCCAGTGTGGGGATGGTCAGTGTGGCCAGGGCTCTGAAGGCAATCAGAGCCCATGTAGTAGAGGAGGGAGTTATCTTAGAGCTTTGAGGATAGCGATGGGGTTCATTGCAGGAGCCTGCAGCCATGCTCTCTGATTCCCAGGCAGAGGCACGGAAGGGTGTAGAGAGCAGGATGGGTTGCTTTGATGTACTCTGACTTCCCCTGGCACTGGATTGTCTATTATTTAGGGGCCCAGAGACCAAACCTCAGCAGGATGCCTGTTGCTATCTGTGAAAGTGAGAGAGGAGGCTGCTGCAGGCATTGTGACCGAATAGAGGCTAGATTCTGACTTTACATTCTGACAGTAATCCTCCCTCACTTTCCTGGTAGTCAGAATGTCACATAACAATGTACACAATTAGGTAAAATTAAATGTACACATGTTCATGATAGTGCCACCTGACCCCATAATAAACATATTTGGCCTCTGCCAACATGCTTCCTCCCTGCTTATTTTTTTCCTGGTGCTAAGGACACTTAATATGAAATCTGCCCTATTAACGTATTTGGAGTATACAATACACGGTTGTTCGCTATGTGTATATAGGCACATCTACAGGATAGCAGATCTCTAGGAGATACTGCACCTTTCTATCCACAGTGTGACTCCCAAGCTCTCCAATACCATTCTGTTGTCTATGTCTAAACCTCTCCATAACAGTTCTAAGTCATCTCTCTTATTAGGGGCAGAGGGCATGGTCTGACTTTAATTAGAACTGAGGGAGAGAACTTAAGTTGACATGAAAGGGAATTAAGTAATTTCCAAGGGAACTAGAAAACTATCATTCCAATTGACCCCAGACCAGATGTAGGTCCAGTTTGCCTCATCTGGCCAAAGCTCTCATTTATATGATGAGGTGAGGGGCTTCTGCGTAGGAGAACTTGCTGAGACCTATGGGCTGGGTAAACCCCACCCCAGGCTGATCAGGGGGCTCAAGTACGGCTGGCATCTGAGGGCCATGTGGCTCCTCCTTCTCCCTTCCAATGGCAGGCAGAGCCCATTGGGGTGTAAGCAAATCTAACTACAGTGGAATCAAATCTCAGTCCTAGCAGGGAAACTCTTAAAGTGACGTTTCAGTTTCATTTCTGTTGCTGTTATAAGACCCCCTTGACCAAAAGCAACTTAAGGGAGGGAGGGCTTGTTTGAGCTTACGATTCTAGACCACAGCCCATCATTGAGGGAAGTCAGGACAGGGACTTGACAGAAGGCCTGGCTGTTAGTCCACACCTCATTGCCTCTGACCAGAAACTCACTGTGTTCACAGCCAAAGAAATACAAGCAGGGATCCTAGAGGAAGCTGGTTGCTGATCCTAGGCTGGCTTATAGTCACTTAGCTTTCTTACACAGTTGGGATGCACAGCCCACAGTGGGCTAGGACCTCTTAAATCAATTAGGAACAAAAACATGCCCGTAGGCCAATCAGGTTATACATCTAGGTTTGGGTTTGAATCCCAAACTACTTTCTATCTGGATGACCTTGGGTAAGCCATTTTTTTTATTTTTTATTTTTTTATTTTTTTGCTTCTTTTCTATGGGCCATACATGAAGAAACCCACACTGCCCACAGAGTTACTGTGAAGGGTGAATGAGCATGTATAAGGTGCTTGAGCAGTGCCTGGCATGGTCAATAGTCAGCAAATGGCAGCCCATGTTGCTGTCACAGGCCTCTCATGCACACCCATCTTGATAAACAGTGAGGGGATGGCATGAGCTTGCACGAGTCGGGTCCACGACAGAAAATGGCAGCCTGGAAAAACACGAAGTGATGAGCCAAGGTCACCATATGGAGAGGCAGAAAAAAAGTTCACAGCCGTCTCTACTGAACAGGTGCTGCCGCTCTTAATGCCAGAGCCTAGGGGCTCTCATGTATTATCTCATTTAATTCCAACAACAGCAGCAGCAGCAGCAGCAGAAAGCTCTTTAAGTGTTACAGACTGAACCGTAAGTGTATATCATAGCCCTGTATTTGCAGATAAGACCTTTAAGTAGGTAATTAAGTATAGAATAATTAAATCCCAATCTAATAGGACTGGGTAAGCAGAGAGAAAGATCCTGGGGGTGTGAGCACGCAGTGGAGAGGTCACGTGAGCATGAACTGTGAGCATGGCCTTCCGTAAACCAAGGAGTGCAACCTTGCTGGATGCTAGTGGCTCTGACATCTTGACCATGAACTTCCAGCCTTCAGAACTGTGAAAAGCAATCTGTTACCTAAGCATTCTGGGATTCTGTTATAGGAGCCTCATTGGGCCTTACAGCAACTCAAAGGTTGCTGTAGTCCATGCTTTAGTGATGTCTACCATCACTCTCTCCCTTCTCTCAGAGACTCCGACTTCCTCAGCAGGGATACAGACGCTGCTGAACACAGTCCCCTTTTTCTGGGGAGCTACAGGAGTTTCTTGAGAAGTCAGTCATACAAGGATCTCTTGACAATCCTATGGATTTAGTTTTAGACTACCTCAACAGAGCAAATATACCAATAAAGCAAGCCATGTGAGAGTGTTGGTTTCTTAGGGCATTGTGGTTGTTTGATGTGCTTGGTCCCAGCGAGTGGCATTATTAGGAGGTGTGGCCTTGTTGAAGTAGGTGTGGCCTAGTTGGAAGTGTATCACTGTGGGGGTAGGCTTTGAGATCCATCTCCTAGCTGTGTGGGAGCCAGTCTTCTCCTAGCAGCCTTCAGACGAAGATGTAGAACTCTCAGCTCCTACTGCACCATGCCTGCCTGGACTCTGCCATGCTCCTGTCTTGATGTTAATAGACTGAACCTCTGAACCTGTAAGCCAGCCCCAATGAAATGTTGTCCTTATAAGTGTTGCCAAAGGACCCAAGGGGAATACTAGAGATATCTACATATCATGTTGACTGCAGCACGGTCCACAAGAACTATGTGTCTATATGTAGTAAGTCTACATGCCAATCAAAAGATAGACAGACAGAACTCAATATTGTGCATGCAACGCAATGGAGCATTTCATCATAACGGAGAATGTAACATTGTTACAGTTGGGTCTGGAGCTCACTGTGTTAAGAGAAATAACCCAGAAAGACAAGCAACACAAGCAGAGAGAGCAAAACAAGCCTGCACTAGCCTTGGGAACAGAAGAGTGACTAGTAGAGCGTAAGGAGGAGGCATGGGAGTGAAGGGGGCATAACTAAAGCGCGTCCAGGGATGTCATAAAGAAACCATAAATCTGCACAAATACCATGGTTTTAATAATTAGAATTAAACCCCAAGAGAGAGATCAGGAAACACACACACATGGATGCACAGATTCCACGCCTCCCACGCCATGATCCTTCCTTCTCTCTCTCTCTCTCTCTCTGTTTCATTCAAGTGCTTGTATGCACGTGCATGTACACACACACACAACCCACACTCATACACATTCTCTCTCTCGCTCTCTCTCTCTCTCTCACACACACACACATACACACAGACACACACATGTGGTCCATGATCCCTCCCTCTGTTTCACACACTCGTGCACACACACACACATTCTCTCTCTCTCACACTCACACACACACACTCATACACATTCTCTGTCTCTCTTACACACACACACAGACACACACATGAGGTCCATGATCCTTCCCTCTCTCTGTTTCACACACGCGTGCACACACACACACACACATTCTCTCTCTCTCTCCATAAGTCCTCCCTCCCCCCTTCTTTCCCACCCACCTACACATTTCACGCTTCCTGTCTCTGAACTGTTTTGGGATTCTATCAGCAAGAAGGCCATCACTAGATGGTCACTCAACCATACACTTGCAGAAATGTAGCCCAAATTCCTCTTTTCTTTCAAAGCTGTCCAGCCTGTGTTACCAGCTAATGGGCTGAGACACTCATGAGTGAGCATCTTCTCCAACTGCGCACAGAGAACAACTGAGGAAGTGAGGTGGGGCCCGAGTCTAGTGGGGAAGAGAGGCAGGAAAGCTAATGATTAGCATATATTCATCCATCCATCCATCCATCCATCCATCCATCCATCCATCCATCCATCCATTCTCATTCATTCACTCCTTTATTTTCATGCATTCATTCATGTATATATCGACAGCTAATATGGACAGTGTTTAAGGGATCTATCTATCTAGATCTATCTATCTATCTATCTATCTATCTATCTATCTATCTATCTATCTATCTTCTGGACCTTATGTTGTGGCCAGCATGCAACAATTAAGCAGCCTGAAGTATTTGAAGCAAGCTGAGGCATGGCAATTATTATTACTATTATTTTTGACATTTCATAAATTTCACACCTTCCCTGAGCCATTGCTAATTATCAAGAGTTGGGAACTGTCAGAAATATGGAGGCCATGAAGATAGTGGCTGGAGATATTGAGCCAAATTTAGACAATGGCTGAGTGAATCCTAGTGAGTTGCTTCAGGTTTCTGAGTTTCTTTTGTTTGAATGAGAAGAAAGCTTGCTCATGTGGCCTGTGGATAGTTTTTTTTTTTTTTTTTTTTAAACCAGAAAAGCCACCTTTTTCCCTCAGGGCTTCTCCAATTTCTGTGTGCATAGCTCTCATAAGACAGTCCAGATGGTGGGGGCTGGAGACACGGCTTCGTGATTAAGAATACATAATGTTCTTGCAGCAGACCCAAGTTTGATTCCCAGAATCCAAGATGGGTAGCTCATAACTGCCTGTAACTTCAGCTCCAATGGATCTAACACCCTCTTCTGGCCTCCTTTACCCCGTGTGCATAACCCTCACCCTCTCTGTACATAATTTAAAATAAAAATTAAAAAAGTCATTAAAAAAGAACGATCCAGATGGATTTCTGCTTTGTGTATGTCTTACCCTTTTAGGCTGAGCTCCAGGTGGGGCTGCGTCTTGGCTTTCTTGGCAAAGTCATGCACTTTCATAGTGCCTGGCATGAAGTGGGTTCTCTGAGGTGCTGGCTGAGCCATGTGCTACGGCTTGTGTTTTGAGACTTATTCCTCCTCTTAGGGCAGTCTTTCAAAGGCGACTGAGTGTTTTTGAGAGGTAGGAAGTGACTGGTGTTAGTAAGCCACTGGGGGCAGGCCTCTGAAGAATAAATATATCCTCTGTGGTTCTGAGCTGTTTTTCTGCTTCCTGGGCCTCACTGTAATAGTCACTGCTGGGGATGGAGGTGACCCTGCCTCCATGCATTTCCTGTGAACCAGGAATGGATTTCCATTTCCTAAGTTGTCTCTGTCATGTATATTCTTACAGTAACATGAAAGTAATTAATACAGAGTTACTTATCCTAGCACATTATGCCTGCATTCTGTTTGTTGGCCTGGGCAAGGCCATGGAGCTACTACTGAAGCAGGTGCTGGCCCCAGTGATTAGACGTCGGCCTGATAGATGAAACGTGGTTCCAAGTTTTACCAGTTTTTGTGCTCTATGAGATGGAGGAAAAGCTGTGCCTGCCTCCTTAGATGGTGGGGGAGGTTCAAAGGACTTACTAGATATGTTTCAGAGAAAGCTAAGCATATTGTACATGCCAATGAATGGAAGCTTATCATCATTAGCATCGTTACCATCATCATCATCATCACCACCATAATTAACATCATCAACATCATCATTATCACACCATCAGTACCATCATCACCACCATTGTCATCACAACCATCATCAACATCATCATCACCATCACCACCACCACCATCATCAGTAACAGCAGCAGCAGCAACAGCAATAAGATGGTTCATCTGATCATCTATTCAGACATAATGCTTAAGAATGTCTTGCCTTAGTAGGTTGACTCAGTTTTAGAGGGAAAAAAGTATATTTTCCTAACCTCTCTCTAAGCAATGTCTTTCAATGAAATAAATAAAAAATTATGCAAACCCTAAGCCTGAACCAATGCAACATTACTTAAGGGCTGTGAAGGATTGCTGACATTTGTGCTTAGCCTTAAGGCTGAGGTGAGCCTGGTGTGGGGGAACTCACGGCCATGGAGCTTGCAGATTTTCATGCTCAGGGGCTGATTTGGGGAGCTACTCAGTCCTGTAGGGGAAAATCTAATCCTTGAGCCCATGAAGTTGCTTGTCTCAAGGCTTGCTATCATTTCTGCCATCTTGGCTTTCATATAACACCTTCATAAGGTTAAAACCATCAATTATTTTTGGGATTACAATATATGTTTCTATTGCAGACAACTCCACTTTTCTAGATACCTCTCTCTCTCTCCCCCGCTCCTCTCTCTCTCTCCCCCACTCCTCTATCTCTCTGTGTGTGTGTGTGTGTGTGTGTATGTATGTATGTACGTGTGAGAGTTTGACACTGGGTATCTTCTTTAATCATTCTGCACCTAAAGGTTTTGAAATAGGATCTCTCATGAACCTGGAGCATGTAGGTCTGGATAAACTGGTTGACCAGCGAGCTCTGGATCCTCCTGTCTCTGCCTCCCCAGTGTTGGTATTACCCCGTATGTGCCACTGCTTGCTCAGATTTGTACAGGGACTCTCAACCATCAGTTTAATCAACTGAACCATCTCCTCAGTCCCAATACACAAGGTAGGCAGTATCCATGGATTTCAAGAGATCCATAATTTGGGAAGACTTTTTTTCCACCCTGTAAGTTGGAGGACATCTTTGAGGGGTGCTTCTGGTTAGGACATGGGTTGGTTTTCAGATGCTCTGTCTGTGTGGCCTGTAGGCCCTTCTTCTATGCCATGGCTCCCTGAACTATCAACCGGCCATCTTGAATATATGATACCAGCAGATGCTGAAGAGCTCCAGTATCTAGTTTAGGAATATCTGCAGCTCACAATTGAGACACTTCCTCATAAACAGGAAATGAAGATACAGGTAGTTTCCTACATCTCTGAGTGGTCTGATATTCATTCAACAGTCAACTTTTCAACCCCTCTGGACATTCTCCTCACTCTTGAGTACACAGTGGGTTATTAATTGGAGAGAGGAAGGGCAGTAGCCAACAGCAATGGGGGCATTTCTGCCTGCCAGAATACAGAGAAGAGACAGGCAGCGGGAAGAGTGGGAATCTAGGATCCAGCTGAGATGATGGATGGAGGGATGTGAGGCCCTTGCTGGCTGAGGCTCACTTTTTGGATTATAAAACTATATAGATTTGCCCCTGCCAAAGAACTAAGTGAGAACATGGGCATCCCAGGCTACATGGCTCCTCCGGAGACCTTCACCTGTCTTTCCTTCTCCTTCCCCAAGGATTCACCTTGTGATCTTTGCAGCTCTGTTTCCTTCAGGCCTCCGGGAGCAAGGCAATCAGAGCCTACCCAGATGGTCTATACCTTTGGGGAAGGCATGCCAACAGGTGGCCTCATCTCTCTTGGGGGACAGCTGCCCCAGGCTACCTCTCACCCAGCTGTGTGTGATGAGTGAGCACATCTTAGCCCACGCTGGGGTAATTGTATCCTCCTGTTCAACTCAGCCAACACAGCTGGTTCAGAGTAGCTGAACCTTCGGCATCCTAGAGAAGACACTTAGCTTTGCTTTCAGTTTGCTTCTTTTAATCATTAGCAGAACCGCAGCACTTCCTGGCAATGACAATCCTCTTCTGGTCCTCACACGCACTGTACCTTTGACATCTCTAGACCTTGGCTCAAGCTGCTCTTTCTGCTTGAACAACTCTTTTCTTTATCTAATTTCTTAGCTCTCCTAAAAGCTACCCCAGAGTCAGTATCCTCTTAACCCCTTATGATGCCCAGTCTGGGTATGTCTCCAATGAATACCCACACCACAGTACATGTCCCCATCATATCACATACCACACTGGCTTAATGGAAAGTACTGTCTCTGCCCTCAGCCTACACGAGCTCTATTGGGAATGGGAAATACATCATCTGTCTCCCTCCATTTTCTTTTGGTATCTACCATGGCAGCCACAGGATGCTCAGAATATATTGTTGAACAGACTGGAACCTATTGTCTGCTCTAAGGTGGGAAGAAATAGCAATGTTGTAAATTCATATCATGGATCAAGATCAAGAAGAGAAGCTCAGGGCTAGCTAGAGCATTCACACGGACAAAAACCAAGACAAGACAAAACAGAACTACTCCATTTCAACAGAGAAGACAGCTAGACTGGCAGGCCTTTTTCTAAGAAGATGGGGAAATGGCTAGAGAGAGGGAAGACACCTAGGTAGCTAGACAGAAGTGGCTTGTTGATACTTCTGTTGATCTCAGGACTTCCACCTATCACCAGCGCCTCATTTTCGGGCTATCTCCTTGTCCAGATCCACTGGCAGTTTCACAAGATGTGATGGTACTCCAGGGTTGACAATGCATTAAACTGTTGCTGGGACTGGCTAGGAAAAGCTTCCAGAGGGTTTTACTGATTTGCCAGGCACCTCATTTTTATCATGTAATGATGGAGTTAATAAGGAGCAACATGGCTGGCCCAAGTTGTTTAAGTTCATCAACAGTGAGATGTGTAGTTTCTAGGGGTTCCTTCAGGACCATATATATTATCCTAGAGACTCTAGTCTTTATGTGAAAGGAGAGCTTGGGAGGCCCCTTCTGTGGCTGAAGTGACCTCCTCACCTGGTCAGATCATGGGCAGCCATTTCAGGCTTGTGTTTCAGGCCGCTCTTGTGATCTTTCAGCCAAGCAGCCCCTCTTTCAACCTCCTTTTCTCCTCATGCAGCCAAGCCAGCTGCTACGCTGGGGGTTGACTTGCGATGACCTCTTGGGAAGCACACACACCAAGGGCTTCAAGGCCTGTCCCATTATGTGGATGACATGGCCATTAGTAACCATGGTAACCTCCCTTCCCTGGCTTTTGTAGCTCCTCAGGTCTAAATCTGCACAGGTCTTGTCCAGATTTGAAGGAGTTACTGGGATGCAAGCAGAAAGGCACCTTTTCCTGAGCCACATAAAGAAAATAGGGAGTATTTTCAAAGCCTTTCAGGTGCAAAACAACAACCTTGACTCTCCAATTCAGTAAACTTGAAATAAAACAAAAAAGGAAAAGATACACTCCTTTCCTTCGTGTGTGTGTGTGTGTGTGTGTGTGTGTGTGTGTGTGTGTGTGTGTG
>JADRCC010550726.1:28998-40661 GCA_019843855.1 Hylomyscus alleni
TGTGTGTGTGTGTGTGTGTGTGTGTGTGTGTGTGTGTGTGTGTGTGTCTTCTCCAGCTGTGAATATAATTCACACAGAATGTGTGTTAGTCTAAAGTTTGAGAGGACTCAAGAATGAGCAGGCCTGAAGGTTGTTCAAACAGGCTTAGGCAGCAGGGCATCCTGCTGAGACTAGCCTTACAAATAAGGGTACAGAACTATCAGGCCTTATTTCAAAGAACCTTGAAAAAGGGGTTATCTCACACACACACACACACACACACACACACACACACACACACACACTCACACACACACACACTCACACACACACACACACTCACACGCATGTGAGCCCCTGACAAGTGTGTGTGAGGTAGTACATATGAAAATGAGCTCCACTGAGCCATTCTATTATATGTATGTATTACAATACATACTGTACATGATAAATATACATATAAACACAGGTTGAATGCCCCGAATGTGAAATTCCAAGCAACTAAATGCTTCAAAATCTGAAGCTTTCCAATGCCAGCATGACATGAGGAGGGAACTATCTCACCATGTACAAAGCCATCAAAGATGTTGCAATGGAGTTACCTTTGGGCTGTGTATATAATGTACATATGAAATAACAAGTAATGATATGAACTGACTAGTACCCTCAGAGCTCCCAGGGACTCAACTACCAACCAAGGACTATACATGGTGGGACTGATTGTTCTGGCAGCATGTGTATAGTAGAGGATTGCAAAGTCGGTCATCAATGGGAGGAGAGGCCCTTGGCCCTGTGAAGGTTCTGTGCCCCAGTGTAGGGGAATGACAGGGCCAATAAGTGGGAGAGGGTGGGATGGCAGGCATGGGGAGGGGGGAGGCAACAGGGGTTTGTTCTTGTTGTTTTTGTTTGTTTATTTGTTTGTTTTTTGGAGGTGAAACTGGGAAAGGAGAAATCATATGACATGTAAATAAAGAAAATATCTAATAAAAAAAGAAAAAAGAAAAAATATAATGTAATGAAAATATAAATATTTTCAGACTCAGACTAGAGTCCCAGCCCCAAGATACCCCATTGTATGTGCAAATATTACAAATTCTGGAAAAAAATCTGAAATATGAAACATTTTGGTCCCTGGTATTTTTGAATAACCCATGCCAATGACAATATCTAATCGGTGTGGATGATTTGTGTCAATATATACGGACAATCAATACATTAATTTTTTTTTTTTTTTTTTTTTTTTTTGGTTTTTTCGAGACAGGGTTTTTCTCTGTGTAGCCTTGGCTGTCCAGGTACTCACTCTGTAGACCAGGCTGGCCTCGAACTCAGAAATCTGCCTGCCTCTGCCTCCCAAGTGCTGAGATTAAAGGCGTGCGCCACCACCGCCCAGCTCAATACATTAATTTTTTAAAAGTACATTGTCTTTGTCAACATCTTGGAACCCATTGTCTATATTCATGCTACCAATAAAAAAAGGAAATCTGCGCCGGACAGTGGTGGTGCACGCCTTTAATCCCAGCACTTGGGAGGCAGAGGCAGGCTGATTTCTGAGTTCGAGGCTAGCCTGATCTACAGAGTGAGCTCTAGGACAGCCAGGGCTACACCGAGAAACCCTGTCTCGAAAAGCCAAAAAAAAAAATAAAAAAATAAAAAAATAAAGGAAATCTGCCCTCGCCCATTCTCTGGAGTAAACAGGCAGAATTACCTTCTAGGCATGGCCAGCCTCCGCAGGGGTGCTGTCAGAGTCGGAGTCTGCCCGCTCTGCTGTGCCTTCTGCTACTCTTTGACTCCAGCTACCCCACTTCTCTGAGATGGCGTCCTCCTCGCCAACCGTCACCTCCACAAAGTCCACAATGCCTGACTCCTCGTTCTCCTCGCTGCCCTGGCCATCTCGGCTGCCCTCTGATCTGTCTGAGGTGGTCTCTGAGGGCTTGCCTGCCAAACAGTCCTTGGCTGGATCACCACCCACTTTCATCCTTGGGACCGGCTTCTCAGAGGCCTCCTCGCAGAGTGCTTTGGGGTCCTTGGCATATTGGTGAGCCACCTCGCTTCCATTCTTTGGGCTCTCAGCAACTTGTTTTGCGGCTTTTCTTGAGACGGCATCATGGCCACGGTCATCTGGCAGGTGATGCCGCTGGTACTGCTCCAGCCAGCTCAATGTTCCAGTTTTTAGTAAGCACCTGTTCTCCTTGAACCAGCGCACAATCTCAGTCCGGACCAGGCCGGTCTTGGCAGCTAACTGGTCGTACTCCTGAGGAGTGGGCCACTGGGTTCTCGCAAAAGTGCTCCTGAGCAGGTGAACCTGTTCTTGATTTTGTACAATTGCTGATGAAGGACTAGGCAAAGAACCAGCTAGCTGGGCATCGGAGAGCTGATCAAGTCGAGATAGAGCACCATTGGGGGCTACCACATCTGAGCTCTTTTTGCCAGACCCCATGGAATCCAACACAGCCTGCTCCATGCTGTCTCGAAGCTTCCGCCTCTCTGAGAACCAGGAGTCGATTTCCCTCCTGCTCAGCTTGGTCTCCACCCTCAGCCGCTCTACTTCTGCCTGGGTGGGAAAAGAGCTTTTCAGAAAGCTGTCTTCCAGGGTTTTCAACTGTCCCTGGCTTTTCTCTTTGAACTTCTGGGGGGGCAAAGTCTGGGTATACGTGGTAGGTGCGACCGTGTCGGGTGCCAGTAACGGCCATCTGGTCTTTGGCAAGGGATTCGCTGGTGATGTGGACAATGCCCCTCTGACACCGGTAGCGATGGTCACTGAACCACTTCTTGATCTCACTCCTGGCAAGGCCTGTCACCTCAATGAGCCGGTAGACCTCCGCATCATCAGGGAACTGGCTCTGTAAGAAGCTTGCCTTGAGGTGGGCAATCTGTAACTTGGTCTTCTTGCGGTCGCTAGCCGGGGTGAGCAGGGTGTTGGCCATCTTGGGTGGAGGTTCTGGCACCTGGGCGATGTGTGGGCGCTTAGGCTCAGGGGCAGCTTGAGGAGTCACCAGAGGTCTCTTCTGGCCATGGTTGGTCACTCCAGCCACAGCAAGTGTGATGGGAGAGCATGAGACGGTTGTTGACCCGCTTGTCACTTGAGTCAGCACCAGGCTGGGCTGGCCAAGGATCTGGCACGGTAGGGCTGTCTGGAGGATGGGCTGTGACACTTTCGTGGGGGTCAGCTGAGCGGGAAGCACAGTGATGGTCGGGGGTACTGACTGAATAGTGCCATTAAACATCTTCTTTCGGGCCTCCTCCACCTCCTCTGGGGACCAGCTGATACCATGCTTTAAACGCTGGGTGGCAAACCAGATTCGGATGTGTTCCTCCGGGTGTTTGGAGGCCGCCGTCAGCCAGGAGAGCTCAGCCTGGGTCGGGTAAGGGAACTTGTTGAAGGAGTTGATCATGGTAGCATTCGTGTCCAGGGCAGAGTTGTATTTGGTAGTATTCAGCGGGACGGGGACCTTGGGGACAAGGTTGATATTTGGTGGCAGCTGTACAGAAGGCATGACGTGTCCCAGTGAATCTTGAAGGAGCTCCACGCTTCCAAGTCTGGACAGGATCTCAGCTGTGTCGGTCACCAGGCGGGCGGTCCCTTCCATGTGGTTTTCTGGGGCAGTCTCATCTGGTTTCTTGGCTACTTTCTTGGCATCGGCCTTCGGCTTTCCTGTTTTCATCATGGGGGTTTTTCCTACTGAGACCCCAGGGTCATTATCACTACTTCCAGGACCACTGGCAGTGATGGGTAACATGTGGTTGGTGGCTTCGATGGACTGTTCTAGAACTGTCTGATTATTGCGCTTGATTAACTTCAGCTTGAAGTTGGTCTCCCCTGGATGGAACTTGGAGTTGTGGTCAGACAAGGAGTCATATTTTTTGGTTGTGAAGTTACATTCGGCACATACGTAGAGGGGGTTGAGAATCACGTTGGGGTGCTGCATGTCCACATGTTCCGTGAACTCATTCAGATTTTGGGTGGAATAAGGGCAGTATTTGCACTCGTAGCCACCCTGGAGTTTTTTGGACTGGTTCTCGCCCATAGATTTCACCTCTACCACTTCGTTTTCTTTGGACAAATGTTCAGGTTCTGCTGCCCAGCTGTCCTTTGTCACATCAGATGGTGGCATGCCTGTTCCTTTGTCTTTGGCCCTGTCTGCCTCCTCCAGCACATCTTGTTCTACTACCTGTGATGTCCGAACCATGCACGGTGTTGTAGATTTCCGTTTGCTTGCCATGCTGGCTGCCTGTGAGCAACGGCTTCTTTTTTGGAGTGGGTAGGGACAGGACGGTGAGATTCTTGGCTTTTGGCTTCACTCCTTCTCAAATGCCTTTGGCTTCCCTCGGATGCTGAAGTCTTCTGTTTGAGTGTTTCAGAAGGATTTCAGCACAGAAAAGTGTAACTGTAGCAATCTCTGAGCAAACCAGGCAGCTTCATATCTGTGGGACAAGAACAGAGCCAGACTCAGCCACTCTTCGCAATGCAAAAGAAACCAGCTTTTTGTTCCTGTGACCCACCCCAACTGGCACCAAATCAAACACACATGTAAGCACCCATGGCCGGTTGGCGGTGGGTTAGAAACATGAAAGGCAAGGCTCTCTTCTTTTCTCTGGGAAGAAAGTGGAACCAGGCAAGCAAACAAGGTTGGGGTCTTCATGCTCAGAGACACAAAGTTACAGAAAGAGAACAAAGATCCTAGGATCTTCAGAAGTGCAGAGTGGGGTGCACAGAACAAGCAAGGTGTTGCAAGTTGCTTTTTATTTATGGAACATCAGAAGCAAGACACCTAACTGGGGCCTGCAGATGGGTTTCCATGGCATTAGAATGTGGTAAGAGAGCCTGGTGTGGAGACACATGCCTGTAATCCACGTTCTCAGATGGCTGAAGCATTAAAGGTCGTGGGCTTCATTTCAAGGCTAGCCTGGGTTAAATAGTGAGATTCGGTCCCAAAACACAAACAACCAAAAAACCCAAGCAAAAATCAGTAAAAATAAAAATAGATATGGACATGTTGCTTCTTATCATAAAAACACAAGTGTAGAAAATGTAGGGCTGTCTAAAGGAGAATGTCGACCACCAACTCAAGGGCAGTACTTTCCTTGTTTCGCTCAAATAGTAAGCCGTTTCCACTTAAAGGGGCAGCATGGTATCACATTAGAGGGACGTGACACTGTTTTGTGAGATTGTGACAGGTTTCTCATATAATCCAGGGTGGCCTGTCACGCCCCACCACAGCCTAGGATGGCTGTGAAGTCTTGCTTCTCTTGCTGCGGTCTCCTGAGTGCTGGGATGGCAGGCCTGTGCTCTCACGGTTGGCTCAATTCGGGCTGTCCTAAAGTGCCTTTGGAGACAGGCCTGGAAATGGCTCTCACGTGACTGCACGTTTGCCTCAGCTGGCCTTTGCTCTGGCAGTGCCTGAGAGGCTCTGACTCCCAGCTTAGCTTACGTGAAGCACTACCCCTGAAGGGCCTAGACAGACCAGGAAAACGGTCTCATATGCTTTTGTGGTTTAGAAAAAAAAAAAAAAGGTTTATTTTATTCCTATGTGTGTGTTTGTGTGGGGATGTGTGTATGGATACCTGCAGGAGTCAGAAGAGGTCATCAGATCTCCTGGAGTTGGAGTTGCAGGCAGTTGTGAGCCACCTAATGTGGGTGCTGGGAACCAAACTCTGGTCCTGTAGAATAGTAGCGAGTGCTCTTAATTGCTGCGGCCCTATGCTTTAAAAACACAAAACAACCCCATACCCTGTGTGTGTGTGTGTGCGCGCGCGCGTGTGTGTAGGTGTGTAACTGCTATTGCATGTGTACAGCAGTCAGAGGACAAACTCTGGAAGTTAGCCCTTGGCTTCTACTTGCTTGAGACAAGGTCTCTTTTTGCACACTGGTCCGTGTGACAAGCAAGCTCATTGAGAATTTCTGGGGGTTTTCTTGTCTCTGTCTTCTACCTTACCATAGGGGTACTGAGATCATAGACATGTACTACCATGTGTGGCCTTATGTGGTTTCTGGGGATCTGAACACAACAAGTGCTTTCCCCATGGCTCGGCTATCCCCCTTACCTACTCCATAGGTTTGATTGCTGGTAAAGCTGCATTGTTTTTTTCAAAGGCTTCCTGGCCATTTACAGTCTCTCTTTGTGAATGATCTTTTTTTGTGTCACTCCCTTACTGTGGTGCTCAGCGGTTTTATTACTAATTTGTCCAAGTGCTTTAATATACCTGCTGCAAAATTTAAAATTCTGCCTTTCAGCTGTTATGAGGGTATTTTTATAAGTCTAACATGTAGAAATGTTAAGCTTTAGATAACAAATTTATCATTTTTTTTCCTTTTGTAGCTTCTTTCATTATGATTTCATTTTTGGAAATCCTGTTTGTTTTTTTTTTTTTTTAGATGAGGTATATTAATCCACGTTTTCTCTTTTTACATGTTGACCATTCACTTAAATCATATTGATGCCTAATAAGGGATCTATGGTTTTTTTTTTCAGAGCCTTTGGCTTACATTTGTTCATTTGTTTGCCTTTGCTTTTTAGGATAGGGCCTTGCTATTAAATTAAGCCATGGCTACCTGCCATGACAGCTCAGGCCTACCTCAAACTCCCAGCAGGCTTCCTGCACCGGCTTCCTATGTGCTGGTGTTGTAGATGTCCTGCTACCAAGTCCTGCAACTGAATGGCTTTTGTTTTACATTTGAGTCACCAGCCAAGTTTATCTTGAGTTAAGCATAACACTCTCTAGTTAAGTATAGCCGCTTTTCCTTGAGCAATTCCTGGTTACCTCAGCAGTGTGTGCTATGTAGGGTGTAAGGAACACCTTCGCCACATACTACATTTTACATTTAATACAGCTCGCTCCTAGGTACCCAGTCTCTACTGGTCCAACTTCTGATGCTTACTGTTAATTTATTTTTTAAGTATTTGGAGTACATGTTAGTATCGTGGTGTTTCTTCCTTGCTCCCCCCCCCCCCCCCCGCCCCTGAACCCTTTCCTGGTTATTTTGATTATTCTCATAAATCAGAATCAACGGTAAAATACAATCCTATTTGAATTCTGATCAGAACTGCATCAAACAAACATTAGTTTGGCCACAGGAACAATTTGCTTATTAGAAGGTGTGGTCACCAGAACCGTAGGGAACTGCCGGGCTGGGCCGGTGTTGGCATCTCAATGCCATTTACTTTGTGACTATTTTTATTGTAATTTTGTATTTAGAATGGAGACTAGGGTGTTTGGGGACAAGGGTATCTCACATCTAGAAGAAGTAAAGGGAAGAGATGACTCCCTGGCTTTTGAGTCCCACTTAGGACAGGACTCCAGGGCAGAAGTGAGGAACCTGTATAACAGGCAGCTCTGTGAGATGCTAAGGCTCAGGGGCCAAACTGCACAGGACTCAGGAAAGGGCCAGTGTTCCCTGATGAGCTCAAGAGCCTGATCTCCCCGTCACTGGAACACTGATGTTTTCTGGATGGAGCACTCCATCAACAGTGGGTGCATGTCCCTTAGGAGTGGCAGCAAGGAGACACCATGAGAAAAGCAGAGCAGAGGGCAACCATGCCCATCTGTAGGCTATACTTGTGTCAGACTCTGGGAAGCTGATTTTGCTAAGAAACACTGACTCCTTACTCAGGCTCAAAGGGTAACTGAAGCCGGATGAACGCTGGACGCCTCTGCCTTCCTTCTGTGTCTGTCTATTTTACTTTGATACAGACTCCCACTTGACTCGGCCCAGGCCCAGGCATGCTTGAGATCATGAAGACATGTGTCCCTATCTGACCTGTGTCAGTTTCCTTGAAGGTCTTAAGACACAAAGAGTCATTGTCTTAAAGCTGCGGCCACTGTGGATTCCAGTAATGGCAAATGCTCTACGGCGGGCTGCCCTAAGGTGAGATCTCTAATGGAGGTGCCGCATAGATTACCCTGAAGGGATTCTGACCATAACAGTGATGAGAGACGAATTTGTTATTATATCACCTTTCAGACAATGATTCTCGGGACCATACTTTGACCGGGACTACCTAACCTCACACCCTTTGCCCCAATTCTCTCTCTTAAACCCAAAGCTCATATCAGTTCTTAGAAGATGAACCTGTGGTCACTAGACTCCTTTAATTTTGCTCTTTCCAACACATTGTTTAATATTTCTCATCTGGTCGTGGGGGTGCACGCCTTTAGTCCTAGCACTCAGGAGGTAGAGGCAAATGGATCTCTGAGTCGGAGGCCAGCCTGGTCTACAGAATGAATTCCAGAATAACCATGGCTACACAGAGAAACTATGTTTAGAAAAAAAACAAGTAAAATAATAAAATGAAATGATAAAAATTCTTTCTGCTTTCCTCCATTTCTCTTGTCTTTAATTGGCATATTGGGATGGGCCGAATGGTTAGCTTCCTGGGGATTCAGGAGCTGCAGCTGAAGCCTTTAGCTGGGCGTTGACCCTGGCTTCTTCTAGTCCTCCACTTCCCTTTGAATTTCATCCCCTCAAACATGTGCTCCCCACATGAACATTCAATTCTGTCAGGGCTCCACCATTGCCCACTAGGGCCTCGAATCCACACAGCCAACTCACCAGCAGTCCTGTCCACTCCACTGTTCAGAGGCACATTTTTAGTTCTGAACGAAGCCGCCATTATCTCTAGCCTGGATTTGTACCACAGCCACCCACAAATCCCCCGCTGCATCTCCAGAGCAACAGAGGGACGCGTTAAGCTCAGAGCTGGTTCTGGGTGCTTTTTGCAGCTTCTCTGGTTTCACACCACATTGAACTCCACTCTTTTGTAACAGCCTGCAAGCTTGGGCATATCGTGACCCATGCCCTCTCTGCTTTGCTGACACATTCCAGCTGTTCCAGCAGGAGCATCACTTCCACCACAGGGCCTCTTGTCACAACAATCCACACCCCCACCCTGGGCATTCCTGACTAATCATTTCTTTGTAAGTGAACTTCTCCACAATACTGTTTCTTCACTCTCTTTGCTTTCTTCAAAGCACTTTCCAATAAGTAACATTAAATTGTTCTATTTTGTGTGGTTAAGAGCATAGCTATCATTTGCTTATTGATTGCATATTGCTCTGGATCTGGGCTGTTCAATGTGGGAGCCACCATATTCGCCACTACAGGGGACAGTCTCATAGGCAGGGCCATAAGCAACGGTCGTGGAAGGGTTGAAGACATTCTTAAAAGCGACACTATGCCTCTCTGTGGTAGGAGAGAGGGGTGGGGAGAGAGGCATCAAGACTGACATGAGAGAAACCAGTTGTCAGAAGGCTCACGAACCTCTCCCTGTCAGGGTTACGTATAGAGGAGAGAGCATGTGCAGGAAAGGTACAGGATACAGAAATGCAGGAGAAGGTGGGTGCTACATGGATGACCCACAAAGGTTTGCCACTCTTGGGTGGGAATTGAACACTACTTTGAGCTGGTAACTTGTCTCCAGCTCTCTGGTCCTGCTTCTAGGCTCAGACATGCTTTCCATGTCTTAATAAACTGTCTCTGTTTCTATTATCCATGTACATCTGCTTCTAGTCTTTGTGCTGACACATAAGATCATACTCCAGTCCATGCCTATAACACCAATCTTTGGCTATCAGCCTATTGAGAAATATACCTTAAGGAATTGCAATTTTCTTTCTTCCTTTTCTTTTTGTTTTGTTTTTGTGTTTTGTTTTGTTTTGTTTTGTTTTGTTTTGTTTTGAGACAGGGTTTCTCTGTGTAACCCTGATTGCCCTGGAACTCATTCTGTAGACCAGGCTACCTCAAATTCAGAGATCCTCTTGCCTCTGCTTCCTAAGTGCTGGGATTAAAGGCTTGGAATTTTCTTACAGTAGCACATAAGGGAATGGAATGGGTGAGGCCTTGGTGTCTTTCTAGAGGGGAGGCGAGGGATGTCTCTTCGAAAGAGCTATCACATACCGCTGACAGCTCGTGGGATAGACACAAAGGCAGGAGCCAAATGTGCAAGCGAACTCACATCGTCACTAGGACTGGTTAGCTGTGTATACTTCTTTCCCTTTATTTAAACTTGGATCTCTGGGCTGGGGAGATGGCTCAAAGGTTAAGAACATGGGCTGTGATTCCAAAGGACGAGGGTTCAATTCCCAGCACCCACATGGCAGTTCACAACTGTCTGTAACTCCAGTTCCAGGGGGTCTGACACCTTCTTATAGACATACATGTAGGCAAAATACTAATGCATCTAAAATAAAAAAAAATTAATAAAAACCCCTAGGCCTCACATTAGTGCTCTGAAGGTGAACCTGGGCACAATAGACTTCTACTTTGTTTTTCTACTAGTTGTTCTTCTCAGTGTGGTTGTATGGAGTAAATCTCCTCCCCCTGCTTCTCACTGCTGTCTGTCAAGGACAGGTGGTTAGGGCTGGCAGGGCCAGGATTTGGCCTTGATGAGTCTGGTAACAGCATGGGAAGAATGGAAAAGCTTTTTGTAGGGACTGTAGTGAGCTACTCATATAGAGTGGCAAGGTATGGTAAAAGCTCTAAGGAATGTTTGACAGTGTATACATGAGTGCCTATGTGTCTGACGCATGTAGTGGGCGGGTGCTGGGCTATGTAAGTGGAAGAATACCGGAAGGGGAAGCCCCTAACATTCTACCCGGGCACTGTTGACACAGGAGGATGCAGCTCACCCACTGGCCAAGGGGTGTGGAGTCCCTTGAGTTTTAATTTTCCAAAAAGAGGGAGTGAACAGAGACTTCATTTATGTAGAACAGAGACATCAGTCAGAGGTGAGCGAGGGAGAGAAAGGACTTTTTCTCCAGAAAGCCCCAGAATGATTCTAATCTGCTACGTGAATCTGAGAGAGAAGGCAAATTGTAATGAAATAGGCGTTCTGCTTCTCTGGGTTCCAAGACTGGTTCAAAACATGCACTAGCTTCCAAAACTTTCTCAGCAAGCATGCAGGAAAGCCAGTGTGGATTACAAGGGAGGGAAAAGATTGAAATTGGAGAGGACTCCTGATATGTGGAGTCTCTGTGGAATTCATCCCTGGGATCACACTGGAAGGGATGGGAGAAACACTGCCTTGGGAAGCATTATCCTAGCACAGCAAGGTCTGGGGGGTGCAGAGCCAAGCCCTGGGGGGTGGGTATCTGTCTGAACATGTGAGCCATGGTCAAGGCTGTCGCCACGCAGCCTGGTACTCACTGACACAGAAGCTAAAGTGTTCTGAGCAGAGCCTGAGATGCACTGATCGAAGCTGGCAAGAATAAAAATAAGCCGGAGGCTGGAGGATAGACCCTATGGTCAGAAGTTAAAAGGGTTTCCTGCTGTCTCAGAGCCCCCCCGCCCCCCAGGTTCAGTTTCCAGCATTCTCATGGTGGCTCACAAACACCTGCAAACTTCAATTCCAGGGAATCCAATATCCTTTCCGTCCTGTGGGCCTCAGACATGCATGCGGTGCAATACACTCACACACAGGCTCACATGCATGCACAAAAGGAAAAACAAATCTTATAAAAAAAATAGACATGGGTAAACGAATAGATAAAATACACATTGAGATACAGGGTCCTATCTGGAATGGGTGGCGGGTACCCCGATAGAACAGCTGTGAGTTGTGGTTCTTGGTGTCTCTAAGGGCCTGAACTGGGCACAAACATACCCCCAACACACGGATATTGCTTCACTTAAAAAAAAAAGTGAACTGTCCTTGCCTCTGTGTGTGTGTGTGTGTGTGTGTGTGTGTGTG
>JADRCC010550732.1:0-10989 GCA_019843855.1 Hylomyscus alleni
GAAACAACAACCACTGCTGGAAAATTCCACAGAGGAAAACTTTACTCTTATCTGAAAATACTGTACAGACAAATTAAAATTCTCTTCAAGTGGAATTTTTTAAGTGTTCATCCAATGAATGGAGAGAAATGTACCTACCATCAGTGCTGGTACTTGTGGGGCCAGTATGAACTTGGCTGTCAGTGTCACTGGTCAGCTGCGGTTGGAAAACAGTTTGAAAATTTATATCACATACAAAGATGTTCACATTTTCTGATTTAGTTTTGGTATTCACATTTTAAGGAAATAATAAAAAATATGAAAGACAATATATGTTAAAGTTGTTCACTGCAATATTAATATATTTATGTTATATTATGAAATAATTAAACAGAGAGCTAAGACTTCTAAATATCATAAGGAAATATTTATGATGCTGATAGTATTTGCAACCATGTGAGGATTCACTAATCATGGGGGAGATCAGGCAAATTCGAGTTGCTGGATATTTTTCAGCTCAACTGGATGAAATCTTCAAAGGATCAAAGTTAAGAAACCCAAACGATTTGGTCACATTGAAGTGACATCCCCATTAGCTTTGGTGTGTGATCATTGATTATATTCCCAATTGGAAAAAAGATGCTATAAAGGACATTGTTGAGATAATTAAGGAATATATGGTATAGACTATAGATTAGCTAACAGATTTGTATCAATGATGAACTTCTTGCTGTGTTTGTTAGGAGAGAATGTCCTTGTTAATAGGAAATACACCGAAGCATTTAGTGATAAGGAAACACAATGAAACATTCTCAGGAAAAAAAAAAGTTGTTCAGCAAGATGAAGAAAGAATGGAAACAATAAGGTGTATACCCTCATCTTGCAAGGTCACACACACATGCACACTCACAATGATGGAATTAAGTATGGCCACACCAAAGCAATGAGGGTGTTGTACTATGGAACTCACAGCAATTTTCTCTCCCCCACTTTGCCCAATTCCCCGACAGTAGTTATATTATTTGTTTATTTATTTGTTTGTTTTATTTTTTATTTATTTATTTTAGAAGTTGGTAAGCTTTCTTATTATTTATTTTGATGTTTTAAATTATCGTTGTTAGACATTGCTTTGTACAGAAGCATAATCTAAATGAGCTGCCCATTAATGTTTACTTGGGCTCTATTTCAGCGACACAGGAGAGTAGATGATACCAATGTACATAAACAACCATGAATTCTCAACCTCACTTCAGTGTAAATCAACCAGGCAAAAACTCACGACCTGAAGCCGCAAGAGCATAGACAAGAATGTCCCAATCAATGTCCTCCTCCTTGTCATGACAGAATGACTCAAACTATAAATTGACGACATAGGAATGAAGTAGATTACATTCGTCTGGTTTATCTAACTGCATAACTGTTTGCCTTTAGAAACGTATGTTTAGATGCATTTATTATTATTGTGTGTATGTGGGTATGATGTGTGTGTGGGTTCAGGCATATGCACGCTACAATGTATGTGAGGATACCTTTCAGGAATTAGTATTTTCCTTCTACCTCAGGATCTGGGGACTGAACTCTGATTGTCAGGCCCACCCGCTAAGCATTTACTCACTGAGCCATCTCAGCAGCCCTGGAAACCTATGTGAGATGCTTTTGTCTCTCTTGGGCGGGTTTCGTTCAGGTAATCACAGCTGCTGCGAGTTCTAGAGTACAGTGGCCAGGTCATGCCCAGAAGTCAACAGTTCCACAAGATTCTTTCGCCAGACTCTTACATTATATCTGGTCCATCTTCCATGAGGGTCCTTGAGCATCGGAGGGGGTGATATAGGTGCCCAGTTTAGGCCTGAATAACTCAATGGTCGCTTATTTTCAGCCCTCTGACCAGTTATGGGTCTGTACTAGCTCACACCTGCGGTTAAGAGAAGCCCCTCTGACAAAGCAGAGGCACTAAGAGTATCGAGGGCACTCCACAGAACAGCAGTAGTAGTTTCCCATGACCTCGTCATGGACTTTTGACCAGGTTTACAGTGCTAGGTATATAAATTCCCTGTTGTGTGGCAGGCCTCAAATGCAATTGTAGAGCAGCTGGTTACTCCCAAACGGTGCTGCCACTACTGCACTAGGGGGCACACCTTACCTGGTAGATTAGTAATGGACCATGCTGAATGAGACTGCGGATGACAATTGTCCTTTGGCGTCTTGCATAGCATGTCCTGGCACGATGAAGGCTAGCCAATAGGAAGGACGCTTCCAGCCCAGTCCAAGTTTGATTTCTCTATATTTCTCACAACCAAACTGTGTGGTATCTTTAGCAATAGGGTCTTACCCATGCAGTTCTGGTGGGCAACTAGTAGAGACAATTTCCTGTCTTGTCTCAGGGGCCTCAGGGGTCTCATTGAACACCAATTCACAGGAACATAGCCGATCTCAGGCACTGGGATTTTCATTTAATAACTTATGGCTTCTGAGAGTGCATTTATTACCTATGCAGAGTACTATCGTCTAAAGTATTTCTTCTTAATTTTTAAAGTTTTCATACATGTATGTATTGCATGGTGAGCGTTGTGCTGGCTAGTGTTTGTTTGTTTGTTTGTTTGTTTTTATTGTCTTGACACTAGAGCCATTTTCATTCGGGAAGAGAGAACTTCAGTTGAGACAATGCTTCCATAAATTGGCCTGCAAGCAAGTCTATGATAAATTTTCTTAATTAGTGATTGATGTGGGAGGTCCCAGGCTATAGCGAGTGAGGCTACCCCTAGGATGGTAGTCTTAGGGGCGGTTAGAAAATAGGCTAAAGAAGCCATGCACTGCAAGGCAGTGAAGAGCCCTCCTGCATGGCCTCTGCCTCAGCTCCTGCCTCCAGATTCCTTCATTGAGCGCCTTCTCCGACTTCTCTGGAAGATGGACTAGAAGAACTAGACTGACATAAAGCCTGTCCTCACAACACTCTTCTGGCCAGGGTGTTTTCCGCTACGGTAGAGACCTCAGTAAGACAAGCGTATTCCTCCTCATGTCTCCTTAACTAGCCCGTTTCCTTCTCCTTTCCCCTCCTCCCAAAATGACTCAACCTATAAATTGGCCACACAGGAACAAAGCAGATAAAGGTCATCCTGCTTACCTGGCCGCCTGCCTGTTTATCTTTAGAAAGCCTATTTGGAAGCTGGTTTTTAAAAACTCCCAGTTCCCGTGTGAATAATAAAAGCAAGTGGAAGTTTTTCTAGATAACCCAGATGGTTAAACTGGACATTTCTTAAGAGTTTCTATCTGAATTAGGGGTACACGTGGATAATAAATCAAAGACCATTTATACTTGAAATACACGTTATTTGAGGTTGGGGTGTGGCTTTTTGGCAGAGACCGTAGCTACCAAGCATGAGCTTCTGGGTTTGGTCCCAGGACTGAAATTAATTACTCACAGGTCCCTCAATGTTAAAACATGTCTCTCATGCTTGTTACTTATGAGGCTGAGGTAGGAAGATTGCTTGGAGCACAGGGGTTGAAGGCCAGTTTTTGTCTCTTAAAACAACAGATTGTTCACTACTTAACAATTCTAAAAATTAGGCATAGTTTCTCTGATATATGCCCGAAGAGTAGTAAGCTGGCAATGAGGTCTTTCTAAAAAAAAGAAAAAATGCTAACTTTTTAAAAAGATGGATACATTTTGAGATAAAGTAGTACCTCCCTCTTAAGATATTTGTTATAGATGTGTACTTCCTGGTATATTATCTTCTTATGTCATGTCATATTTTCATAAGCAAATGTAGTTTGTAAGGAAGCCTTAAATCACCAATACAAATTGAAGAACATTGGCCCTGAATAAGAGATTCCACATAAATAGATACAGATGAAAACCAAGCATCCTCGCCAGCGGCTTACCGTTGCTCTCCTCATTCTTTATTAAAAAGAGATATTGTCGAGTTCCGGAAAGATGCCCTAGACCTACAACTAACTAAGATATCTATCTTGGTATAAACAGAAGGATTCTAAAGGAACAGGAAAAAGAATTTTTTTTTCATTGTGATTCAATATGTCCTTAATGTAGTTTCTGTGACATTACGTAAAGATAACAGGAAATCAAACCTGGCTGAACCACAACCTTACCCCTTCCCACACAATTAATGTGTTCCTCTCATAAATCTATGTGGAAAATTTGTCTCTTCATAAGGTTTGGCTAGGGGATAGGAACGAAAAATGAAATATCCCCCTCTGCTAAATGTGAACCTAGGTTTCATCTTTGGGGAACTCCCAGCTGGCCTGTTTTACAATATTTCTGCAAGCTATTTTTTTTACAGGGTGGATTTCTTGATCCACTGGCCTATATATCTGCACAGTATTGGGCTTCTGCTCCTTGAAGCCAGATGAGTTGATTCCCCTCTGGAATATTTCTTTAACTCGACCTGGCCTCTCAGGACCTAGCCTGCAGTGTCATGATAGAATGTGGGTGCCAAGGACAACATTCCTGCAGAAAACCCATTGGCCTTTGAATCTGCGAATAGGCTTAGCTGGTCCCTCCCCATCTCTGGCTAATGTTTCAAGTCATCAGTCAGCTACTTACCATGATAAAGATGAGAGTCACAGACAGGAATGGGGGCAGTGCAAGCACTTTCTGGGTTTGGGCTGAGGCCTTGTCTTTGAATTGGTGGCCTCCTAGACATTATTTGGCCGTAGTTGTCCCCCTAAGGCTATGGGTGAAAAATCACTCTGAAAATTCCCACAAGCATCTCATCCTCAAAGATGTTTGTTTGCTTACTTGTTTCCAGGTGTCAGTGTCTCCCTGTTTCCTAGGATAGCTTTGAACTCTTGAGTTCAAGTGATCCCTTCCTGTGAACATTTTGAAGACTTTTTTTTACCAAAGTTCTATGCCCAACTGCATCAACATTCCTCACATCATTACGGGGTATAGTCAGAGTCAAGAACCAAGAAATAGTAGATAGTGTCCCACTCGAGGTTTCTTTTTTTTCTTTCTTTCTTTTTTCTTTTCTTTTCTTTTTTTTTTTTTTTTTGAGACAGGGTTTCACTGTAGCCCTGTCCTGTAGACCAGGCTGGCCTCAAACTCAGAAATCCACCTGCCTTTGCCTCCCACATGCTGGGATTAAAAGCGTTCGCCACCACTGCCCAGCTCCCACTCAAGTTTTATGAACAGGGCTAGAGATCCGGATATAATACTAACTGCCAGCATCAACTGCCAAAACTGTTCTGGTGGCTTGGGAACACCAGCCTTCCTGTGAGGATGCTGTATAGGCAGCCCACGCTGCTGGACTGTAATGTAATCATTTATAGGCTAAGGCTTGAAAGAAGAACACTTAAAATTTTCCTTACAAATTTTTAGCAGGCTTAACAGAACAAGTGTTTGTTAATCATCTTGATCTTTCAGGCTCATATCTACAGAACTGGAAAGGAGTGTCTAGTTTCCTATCTTATGCATTCCTCTGTTTCCCTGTGGTCTTAAAGCTGACTGTTTATTTCTACATTTAAAAGGAAGAATAGGGTCCATGCGTATGCAGAAGTGAGCTGCTCTCTAATTTTGCTCTGTATGATAATTTCTCATTTTTCAACTGCCTTAGCTACACAGAACCTAAAGCTGTTACTAAAACAATATTTATGTAGAGGCTAGACAGAACATTGGATTCAAATGGATTTCAAAATATCATTATAATGCAAAACCCACATCAGTTATTCAGAGTTAAACTTAAAAATATCTTTGCATTCTCTGTAAGAGAGCAATTAATTCACAGGAAAAGTCACCCCATCTTCCTTAAAGCAAGCAGAGGCATTGTGCTGTCATTTGTAATTCTGGCAGAATCAGCACATCTCCTCTCTTCCCACAGGTTAAAGCTCTCCGTGCTGACTCTGAGTGACAGGAACAAATGTCATTGCATCCACCATCACACCACGCAGATGACACCTAGCTCTAAAGCTGGCCTCTTCCTTTGCTGGGGTATTGAAAAGCTTAATTAATGTTTGCGAAAACTCTGGAAGGACCTTATATGGAAATCAGTATGTAATTACAAAAGATTACTGTGAATGAAACTGGGAGAAAAGGTGGAATGCATTCGTAAACCTTATGATTTACTTTAATCACAGGCTTTCACAGTGTTGAAATAGAAAGGAGTTACCTTAAGCGGAATGATGTATAAGTTCAAGGCATTATTAAGTTTCATGGTTCAGCTTAATTTTCTTTAAATTCATACTAATGGTACTGACTTGGCCAAGTGCACTAAAGTCATTTGTTACAGAAATTAAAATCTATTATTTGATATCTGTCTCCAAAAGAAAGCCTTAGTGTATAAGACACCTGGCTTTTCTATGAGGTTCAGCCAGAGCACATCCAAGCCACAGGATCATAATTGAATTTACTTCGTCTTTCTCTCTCCACAGAGCTTTTAGGTGCCTTGGTAGAGACACATATTTCCTTTGTTAGATGAGTGCTCGGGAAACTTCAGCAATACAGGTTATGTTTTGCATTTTATTAGTTTTTATGTTTTTCTGAAGCAGAATCCTGAACTGAGGTTATTCATCTGAAAGCATAATTTCATAACCACGTAATTTGTCGTCATATTTCTCCCTAGTACATCTTCTGGGATGATGTTAAATTTATTCATCTCATTTCAGGGCTAATGGAGTCAAGTTATTATTCTAAGTAATTCACTGAAGCCATTGCTTGTGAATTCTCACTACAGTTTACCTTGGCAGTTATTCTGGGGCTCAAAACTTCAATGCCCAGGAGTTGGATAGTTCAACTCTTCAGACCTTGCCACTGTATGAAAATCTCTTATGTACTGTACGGCAGCATCACTTGTCAATAAGGAGTTCATGGCCAATGAACTGAGGCAGGATTAGAAGGCAGAACATCTGGAAGAGAGATAGGAACTCAGAGTTAGTCAGGGGTTAGGGAGACTCACCCTGGACTCTGACGAAGTCAGATGCATGAAACTAAGGAGAGGTAACTAGCCTTCTGGTAGATTTAGAATAGTTTAAATACGTTATATAAGTTATGAGCTAATCAGGGAACAGGTCAAAGTTTATGACCTACACATGTACTCATGAATAAATAAACTTCCAAGTTGTTATTTGGGAATTGGGGTATGGGTGGAAAATCCCAAGGTTACATCCCATGTCTCTTACAGGCCTAAGCTGCAGGGGTCTGAGTCTTGATCAAAGTCATAAGCCCTTGCCCAAGTAATAGAGCAACCTATCTGTGGGGAGATGGCTAAGTTGATAGAGAGCTTACTGACATCCCTTAGCCAGGAAAGGTGGTCCATTCCAGACTACCCCTATATGGTACAGGGTTGTGACCAGGTGTGAGATAGATCTAAGGTGTTAGCTGGAGGAGACCAAGGACACAATGTTTTTCAATAACATGGGTTAAGTCCTTGTGCTGACCCTTTTGGAGTTAGTATAGTTGCAGCAAAAGGTAAGATCTAGAGAGCCCAAGTCATCCAACTAGGTCAGGATGACTAGACTGGGATCCAGAGAATCCTGTAGAAGGAAAGATGAAAAGCAAGAGGAAAAACATGGGAGAAGCCAAATCAAAACCTTAGGAAGAGAGCAAATGGTAGCAGTTGGTCGTTGGTATCACAGATCCTCAGTGTTTATCTGATTTGGTCTCATCCCTTGTTTATAACACTTGAGATGCTTAAATAATATCACTGGCGTTGTCTCAAAATCTTGAACTTGGAGCACTATGGCAGACAGCATGGTAGAGGAACCATGTCATCCTTCAGCACGTTTCTAGGCAAGACCACCTTGACTATTTCTTGGTTACTCATTTGTTTAATGAAACATTTTGACTCTCTTTGAGACAATCTCCTTTGGGAAAAGCTCTCTCTGTTGCAATAGCCACAATAAAAACCATCTCTTAAATTGCCTTCATGCATTCTGTTTTCCACAAGTCCAAACTCCTCAGCATTTCACAGAGGTTCGCTCTTCATAGTCCAACTCCCAGGGCCCCACTTTGATTCCCACCCCAGCAAAGGCTACATTCCAGTCTCAGGGTCTGCCTACAGTTTACCACAGATACCAAGGGGCAGAAAGAGGTGATATCTCTCTCCATACACCAAAATGTCAACATATATAGCCAACATTGCTGTAACAGAGGGTTAACAAGAGAAAGCATACAAAATTTATTTAGTGAAAGTTTTGACCCATGAGAGCCTTCACGAATGAAGACCCAGAGGTCCAGAGAAAACTGTTTTCACACTGAAGTCTGTTGAAGAATGGGCAGCTGTGTAGAAATGTGGTCCGACTAAATTATATGATGTAGAGCTGGAGAAATGACTCAGTACATAAGGTGTCTGAGTACCTGAGTTCTAATTCTTATCCCCCATGTGAATGATGGGCACAGAGGTATGTAGCTGTAATCCTAGTACTGGGGAATGAGCAAGCAGATCCCTGGAGTGCATTGGCTAGTCAGCCTAGCCACTTAGTGAGCTCTAGGTTCAGTGAGCAACCTTGTCTCAGAAAATTAATGTAGAGGGGAGATGAGATGGTTCAATAGGTCAAGGTACTTTCTGTAAGCCTAACAACTTGAATTTGATTCCCAAAGCCCACAAAGTAGAGAGAACTAACTTCCAAAAGTTGTCCTCTGACCTCTATGTGAGAGTCACAGCACAGCCTTTCAATCTCAAATGAACAAATAAAGAGAGAAAATTTTGTAGAGCATTATTGAAGAAGATACCAAACATGACCTACAAACACATGCACTCATACACAAACATGCAAAACACCACACACACACACACACACACACACACACACACACACACACATTCATCTCCTCCCTTCCCTTCGCCTCCCCTCCCCTCCCCTCTCCTCATGTATGCATGTATGCACTGTTGTCCTCTCTGGGGAGCTGTGGGTCAGATGGGAATCTTCCAGAGAGAAGGAAAAGACAGACTTCTCTCAAAAAAAATGGCTTGTTTTGCAGAAAGGAGTTCTAGCTTCTATCACCTACCTGGAAAAAGCTAAATTCTAGTTTCTATAACACACTTCAGGCAAGTACTGTGTGTTACATACATAAATTATGAACATAGTCCTTTATTATGAAGGGTCATGTGCTATACTCTATGCATGTTCTACACTTCCATATGACTGCAAACATCACACAGACGCAGTGGATAATTCCTGTAGTGGTTTGAATAAAAACAGCCCCCATAGGCTCATAGGGAGTGGTATTATTTAAAAGGATTAGGACTTGTGGCCTCGTTGGAGTAGTTGTGGCCTTTTGAGAGGAAGTGTGTCACTGAGGGTGAGCTTTCAAAGGCTCAAGCCAAGCCCAGTCAGTGTCTTACTGCTGCCTGCTAATCCAAATGTAGACCTCTCCGTCTCAAGTACCATGTCTGCCTGCACTCTTCAGTGTTTCCCACCATGACGATAATGGACTAAACCACTAAACGTGTAAGCCTGTAAGCCAGCCCAAATGAATGTTTTCCTTTATAAGAATTGATGTGGTCATGGTGTCTCTTCAAAGCAATAGAAACCTTAACTAAGACAATGACTCACACTGCCATAGATGTAGCAGCTGTATCACTAGGTGGCAGGGGTTTTTCCATTCTGTTAAGTTTCATCTGTTGGCATATCATTGAACAATGGTGTTAGTGGGACAAGATTATGAAGTTTTTCCTGAGTCTTTGTAACATATCTATCTAAAAGTTTCCATTCCACATAAAACTTTGAGTTAGAAAATGTGCTATTCTCTTCTATACTAATCTATCTTATGTTCTAGGAGTAGTCCAGTAGGACCATTGAAATGAGTGAAGGAGAATATATGACCACTCTCCCCAACTCTGTTTTATATCCTCCTCCCCATATACTTATCTTAAAACAGGGAAGCCATGCTGGACTCCGAGCAACATGATGCCTGGTGGGCAAGTAGTTAGCAAATATAAGCTGAAAGGGAAATCTGGCTTGATTAATGATGATAGAGGAAGAGTAGACATCTACAGGAGAACCCACCTCTGTGCTGTTTCCATGGAAATGAGCATTGCTTCTATTCCAATCTGATTGATAGCACTCACCCTTACAGATTGGAAGCACTAATTGAATGTCAAAGGGACTAAATTGTGAAGAGTGAATTGTTTCTTAATTAAAGGGATGAAGCAATTGAATTAAGCGGTCTGGTAATTGTTGAGAATGACCGATATGAGCCCTCTGAATCCTTACACGCCTGTTTACTCTTCTTGTTCCTGACAGGGCTCTGGAATGAGAAGACACCTACCTTTATTCTTGCCCTTCGTTATTTACCCTTCTCCTTCCTATTTTTACTTTACACTTTAGTTCCTTTCCAGTTTTCAGTCTTAACCGCACACAATAATTTTTCCATACTTTCTGCCATTTTGTATGCAGCACTAATGTCCCATATGCATTGTATTTTATTTCATTAATGTATACAAAAACACAAATTTTATATGACTATGCTTAGGTTGATTGATTAAGCCCATGTGGTGTGGAAATAAAAGAAAAAAAAATAAACCAGCCTCTCCAGAAATAATCCTTTAATCAGAATGATGAAGGAGAGAGATCTCTTTGAGAGACCAGACACCGTGTGGCATGGTGCAGGGAACTTGGGAGGGCAGAAGAAGGCTGGGATGGAAGATCCTATCTGCAGGTCCATTCTCCTGCAGTCTCAAAGTGGTAGGTATCAACCTCTGTTGGTTTGCTGCCACCATGAGCTTCCTGGATCCTAACAGTCCACACCACAGACCTTACCCAGTCACGTCAACTTTCCTGTCTGAGGTTTCTTACTTCATCTGAGGCTCTTAGGTCATTAACTTTTTTAACTATCTAAAACAATATTCAATACCTGTCACGATCCAAAGTTCATCTTTAAAATAAGGAGACATTACTGAGCTCTCTATACTGCTGGGAAAGCAGCTTTACCTGAGCAGAGCTTGGTCTCTGGCTGTCTCGAACAATTCCCCCTCTCTGTTAGATCACAAATCTGTCCCTTTAAGGCACTCGTCACTCTAAAAGGCCAAATCTCACAGCCTAAAGAAATTAAGCCATATA
>JADRCC010550746.1:0-12073 GCA_019843855.1 Hylomyscus alleni
GCACTGACGTGACTTTCATAGCCTTTTTGGTTTCAGTGCAACCCTGCTTTGCTCCTACTCTTCTGGACCTTCTGTTTTCATTTCACATCCTTTCAATCCAACTTGGAAAATTTGCCCACATGTTTCTTTGATTTCTTTTTCATTCTTAAATATATTCTCACTCCAATTAGCTTACAAGACAATATTTATCAAAGTGCTAATCTTCACTAATCTACAGGTAGCTATAAGCAATATACTTTTCTTACCTGTTATCCAGATGTTACAACTGTATCCTTCCTTCCTTCCTTCCTTCCTTCCTTCCTTCCTTCCTTCCTTCCTTCTTTCCTTCCTTCCATCCTCCCTTCCTTCCTCCCTTCCTCCTTTCCTTCCTTTCTTCTTTCTTCCCTCCCTCCTTCCTTCCTTATTTCCTTTGGCTTCCATGATTCAGTGTGTCATGGTTACCTTCTTTGAGACTTGCTTTGTCTCACATCATTGTGATGTGCTTTCAGAGTACTCAGGTGAGGATATCAGGTGATGAGTAGCAGCAAAGCAGAAAATTCTTTTGTAACTTGGAAAGAGTACATCATGATACTTTTCCTTTTACATTGCTGGAAGTGAAAAGGATGCATTTTAAGGTTTTGATGCTCATAAGTCTATTAGGTCATATAAAGATGGGTGTAATGAATGGTTTTCAAACAGACTAGAAGTAGCTTAAGATGATTTGGCTTTGTATCAGCAACATTATAACTCTCCATAATTATGAAAGTCTAACAGATTGCTCTACCTTGTTGAACTTTTGTACATGTGTTCTCTATTCCAAGAACTTAGTTTCACAGGACCTATAAAGATCTCTTGAGGCCGGACGGTGGTGGCGCATGCCTTTAATCTCAGCACTTGGGAGGCAGAGGCAGGTGCATTTCTGAGTTCGAGGTCAGCCTGGTCTACAGAGTGAGTTCCAGGTCAGCCAGGGCTATACAGAGAAACCCTGTCTTGAAAAGCCAAAAAAAACCAAAAAACAAAAACAAAAACAAAAAACAAAAACAAAAAAAAAAAACCAAACAAAAAAAACCCACAACAATCTCTTGATACTACTTTTGCACCAATACTTTTAATTGTTAGAATAAATGGGGATGGTAATTTCAGTAGTCCAAGCAAAACAGCAACAAGTTTAAGTCAAATACTTTAAATAGAGATAAAAGGATATAAAATAAGGGCTGGAGATTTGTTGTCAAAATCATAGATCCTTTCACCAAATTTTAATATATTTTTAAAAATGAACTTGAGAAAGCTGTAGAAACGGTTTAGCAGTAGTAAAAGTGGCTTATGACTTTTACAGAAGATCTGGGTTTTGTTTCTAGCACCTATAAGGTAGTCCATACCCATCTGTAACTCAAGTTCCAGAAGATGCCATGGCCCCTTTTTGGTCTCTGGTCAGAAGGCAGACATGCAATATACCTACATAGAATCAAGAAAAATAGCCATGCACATAAAATAAAAGGTAATGATTTTTTGAACACAAGAACTCTAAGAAAAATGAACACATGATATTTATAAACTGCCTTTTACTGGATCCCTCACGTAAACCAGCAAATTTTGCCTATCTTGTTTATTTGAAAACTTTGCATTTTGAAGCATTTTAAGCTGCATAAGTCTTTGCCATAAATGAACCAAATTTTTTCTGAAGTTAACTTGAACAAAAGATGGTCATGATGACAGAATTCCTTGGTCCTGTGAGCTTTTAAAATTATTCATGAGTGTAAGTGTACCATGAAAATTATTCTGTCTTTTGTATGCATAGTGCTGCAGAGTGTCAAACTATAAAAAGAATAAAAGATAAAGCTACAGTTAATCTCTCACCACTTACAGAAGGAAAGCTAGGGAATAGCAAATGATTATTCATTTACCTTAAAATAATTCATTTCCTCACTTGTGTTGTTTATTTATTGTGGTAACTATTGTGCATGCCTCCCTCAATACCATTTTAGTGTTATTTATTTTGTTTCTTTCAACCATACTTTCTTCATGTATCCACAGGATACTGGAGTTGGCACTTTAGAGTCACTGCAAAAATATTTAATGAGCAGTATACAAATATTTATATCACGTTTCTCTAAAGAATATCTTGAACTTGTAGCCAAATTAGGGTACAAAAAAAGACTTTCTAAAAATATTTTATATTTCCTAATGAATTACAGGTAATTTCTAGTACATTATTACTTTGTCTGCTTTATTACATATTTGAAGCTATTTTAAATTAAAAGACATTTTGATCATAGTTTTCCCCTCCCCCAAGTTCTTTTAAATCCTCTCCCCCTTCCTATCATCCAACTTAAAGTACCTTTTCAAAGAAAACCAAAGCACAATATGACAACAGCTTCCCATGTCAATAAAAATAAAATAAAATAATGCTGCACAATTAAAACAAAACAAAGCACCATACTATGACCAAATAAAAGCATACACACATACATACATACACACACACACACACATCACCACCACCACCACCACCCGCAACAACAAGAGCAACAACAACAAACTTATAGAATCCTTTTTATCTTGCTATGTTGATTAACTACTCCTGAACATGAGGCTTGCCCTGGAGTGTTTGTTATAACCAGTGTTACTCTATTTTGACAATATAAAACTATTTTTTTCTTTTCCAGTGGGTTAATTCACTTTTATATATGTATGTATATATATATATATATGTACATATATATGTACATATGTATATATATATATTACATAGTATATATTATATATTAAACTTCATATGTCACACATAGTATGTCATATGTCATATGACATGTAAATTACAAAATGGTTCCATATATCAAATACTATATATTATATATTATTTATGTATTGTGTTACATATTATGTATTATATATTATATAGTATATGCTGTATATTATGCCACATTATAATATATGATATATCATATATTGTATGGTATATAATAGAGAGCATATATTATACATTATATTCCATATGCTATATATTATGTACCATGTACCACATACATCATATCACCTATCAGTTACTATATATATATATGCATAAATATACATACATACATATATATATACATATAAAGCAAAGTAAAATTTAATAAGATAAAACAACAGCTATCACATTGATGTTGGGCAGGACAAATCAGCAAAAGGAAAAAAGTCTATGAGAAAGCACACATCTCAGTGATCCACTTGTTTACACACTTAGGATTCTCATAGAAATACTAAACTGGAAGGCATGATTGATACACTGAGGATCTGGTGCAAACCAGTGTAGTCCTCTGTGCAAGCTGTTTCAGTTTTTGTGAACTCATAGTAGCTTTGCTCATGCCTATTTAGATGTCTTTGTTTGGTATCCCTCTGTCTCATACACTCTTTCTTCCTCCCTTCCAAAGGTTTCCTTAAGCTCTGAGGGGAGGTATATGGTGGAGACCTACAATTTATGACTACTTCAAGGTCTCTCATTTTCTGAGAATTGCCTGGTCTGAGTCTCTGTATTTGATTGCATCTACTGTAGGAGAAAGCTTCTCTGATGATGGGTGAGCAAGGTACTAATCTTTGAGTATAACAGCATATCATTAGGAATAATTTTGTTGCTACATTATAGTTGTTGTTTTAGAACAAGAAGATTTACTTTTACTTTGTGTTTCTGAGTAGCTAGTCTCTGAGTCTTGGTAATCCAAGAAGTATCTAGTATGGGTTCCATCTCATAGATTAGGCTTTAAGTAAAATCAATTATTAGTTGGGTACTACTGCAAGCTTTGTGCCACTCTTACCATAGCATATATTGAAGAAAGAACATCATTGTAGATAAAAGACCATTTGTGGTTTGTGCTTTATGTTTCTTTTTCAGTAGCTTACAGTGTACCATTTTGTACCAAAGATGACAGAACGTAAGTTCCGTGTAGGCATAAGCTAGAATTCTCCATCTGGGAGGAATTTATTGTTATTGTCTTCAGCATAGGGACCTTGCTCTCAGTTAGGGGTAGATTCTTTGTGGATTCCCTTTGGTCAACAATTCAATATGCTACCCAGTTCTACTACTAGACACATTTTGATAACAAGAGATGGCCATTTGGATTTAGTAATATCATTGAGATCACCTTCGTATAAATCTATATTTTATGAAGTTTCTAGTACATTAGGTTTCTAAACTACCCCTCAAAGGTTTCTCTATTTTTATTGTCTCCTTTCATATTCCTTCCCACAATCTCATCTCCAATCTCTCTCTATACTTGATCTTTCCATTCTAGCCCAGCACTGACTCATAATTTTCTATTATATATCACTTCAAACTTTGATACAATAAGTTCTTCAAACCCTGTAGGTATATAGTGCATAAAACTTATGTAAGAAATTCCTATCCTGCTGTATGAAACCAATATCATTTTATCCTGGTTATTCTCTGAATCTTGTCAATGAAGATTTTATTTATTCAATTGTCTATATAGCTGAAAATTCAAAAATATGGAAGAAAAATTTCAACAACTTATTAATTTAAGAGAAATTATTTTAAGCAAGTTTACTGTGTATAGCTGTATAAAACATAACAGCAGGATATGTACTGTTGTACAAAAACACATTTTGCTAGCTAGTAGAGTGGCCACACAAGTTGGCCTTACATGACTGGGGAAAGAAAGCCCTCTTGTTTTGAACTGATCTTGGTTTAAATGAAAAACAACTTACAAGTAATGCTGAAAACTGAATAAATGTTAAAATTTATCACTTAGCCTGATTTAGTTTTAATTACTTTTAGGTTTACTTCTGGTAGTATACCTTTCTTCTGGCAGATATTATTTCTTTCAGATGTAAGTAGATAAGGATCCTCTTGACTGCCTTTTAGGTAAGGACTATCTGGAGTCTCATGCTGAATGCTCCCAGACTCCTTTCACAGCACCAAAGAGACAAGCAAGAGGAGAGGTTAAGGAAATTATCAACTGAAATTTAGCATGTTTGAATCAGAGCCAGGAATGGTGGAGGTTCTTTCTCAAATTCTTGTTACAACTGCAGTGTCTAATCACTCTGATGGTGCGAGAGTAAGCCACACCAGCACCATCCTTTAGTCTTCAGTTTTTCTCCTTACTTAAGATAAAAAGTTGCTGGACAGTGGTGGTGCATGTCTTTAATCTCAGCACTTGGGAGGCAGAGGCAGGCAGATTTCTGAGTTCAAGGCCAGCCTGGTCTACAGAGTGAGTTGCAGGACAGCCCGGGCTACACAGAGAAACCCTGTCTTGAAAAACAAACAAACAAACAAACAAAAAACAAAACAAAACAAAAAAGATAAAAAGTGTGTCAAGGGTTTAATTGCTTTGAGGTAGGAAAAAAAGTACATTAAGCATCTATTTCTGTCTCTTCACATAGTATGACATTAATTTAAAGGACAAGAGGATGATGCAGGGATGATGGCTGCTGCAACTGCTGAATTGATGTTATTTATTCCCAACAGGTCTATTAATATGTGCCTTTGAAACACTGCTTCTGCCTTAGGGACTACATGAAGCTAGAAACATAATTTCAATATTATTCCCATCACTGAAGAGCTGATAAGTCTAGTAAGAGAGTTAGAGTAATGTGGATAATATTCCAGTAGAAAATTCTCTTTAAGAAAAACACCTTTCACTACTGTCTTAGTTAGGGTTTTACTGCTGTAAACAGACACCATGACCAAGACAAGTCTTATAAAGGACATTTAATTGGGACTAGCTTACCAGTTCAGAGATTCAGTCCATTTTCATCAAGGTGGGAGCATGGCAGCATTTAGGCAGGCATGGTGCAGGCAGAGCTGAGTGTTCTACATTTTCATCTGAAGATAGATAGTGGAATATTGACTTCAAAGCAAGTAGGATTAGGGTTTTATAACCCATGCCCACTATGACTTACTTACTCCTCTAATAGAGCCATTCCCTGGCCCAAGCATATACAAACCTTCACTCCCTGACCCGATAGACTTAGTCAAACATAGGAGTCTATAGAAGCCATACCTAAACATAGCATAATGCAAAATTAAATTTAGTCCAACTTCAAAGTCCCCATAATCTATAGCAGTCTCAACAGTGTTAAAAGTCCAAAATTCAAAACCTTTTCTGAGATTCATCTAAAAACTTAACTCTAATCTCCAAAGCAAGATAGAAAACAAGCTGGGCAAACTCTAAACTGCATCTCCAGTTCTGCTGTCAAAGTGGTCTGCAGATCTCCAACACCTTTTTCATCTTTGTTGACTGTAACAAATGTTTTTCGCATGGGCTGCTTCCACTCCCTGATAGCATCTTTCCTCAGCAGATAGTCCCTGGCTCTGGCATCTTTAATATCTGGGATCCTCACAGCAGTATTACTGCTGTGAACAGACACCTACTCCAACAAGACCACACCTTCTAATAAGTGCCACTCCCTGGTCCAAGAATATACCAACTGCTACAAGATTAATTTCAAAGAAAAATCAGAAACACTATAAAAACTGTATTATATTCATGGAGTGTCATCACTGTAGCACCATGTACAAGAAAACTTACTATCAAATAATATATATTCATCCAGTCTAGAGGGCCATTATTCAAAACTTTATTTGAGCTTATAAAATTTCCACTTGACATCTACATATGAGTCAATAATTGGGTTGAGTTCAGATAGCATTTCAAAAAATCAGGTATTATAATTTGGAGTCCTAAATTTTATCTTCTTTAATGACTTAATGTAGCTGTGGTTTGGATGGAGCCAGCATTCCTCCACTTTCTGTCTCTGTTAGGCAGAAGGCTGTGATGTGTACCCCAAATGCCAGTTTGGGAAGATACTTGGCCTTCTATTCCCCATTACTGACCAACATAATCCCCTTGAGGCCAATAATCTGGTGTGCTGCAGGGTCATCCATGCCAATGTATCCGCTAGCCAAGCATACATGGTATTGGAAAGACCCAGGCCACCATATTCTTCTGGAACCTGTATCACCCAAAGTCCCAGGCTCTTCAGTTTTCTGAAGGAGTCACCTAGGATTGTTCCCTCATGGTCAATTTTTTAAGAGTCTGTTTCAGTAAAGAATCTTTCCAATGGTACCCAAAATTGACTGATTTCTCTAAGTTTATATTGACTAGCCTCTGGAAATGGGAAAACTCCTTTCTGTTCAATTTTGTCGAGGAAGAGCTCCTTGGTGAAAGAGCAGCTCTGTAGACTGTGTGGCAGGCCACATCTCACCTTGAAGACTCAGCACATGGGAGCTGCTGCTGCAGCTGTTGGTGTAGCCTCCTCACTAGAGGACAGCCTACAGTCAGACCTGTTGTTATTGACTCCAGATTTCAAGTCTACATATCATAATTTTATTCATTGTTTCCCATCCATAGGAGTGACCTGGACTTTTAGAGTAGGTTGAGGTATATATCTATCATACCTCTGGCCGTTGTTGGTCTACCTAGCCTTCTCACATAAGCCAATCTAATAAATCTCCATTTTAAATATTTGCCCCAGCAGTTTTCAACATATGGGTCATGATTCCTTTTGGCATCCTCTATCAGATATTCTGCATATCAGATATTTATTCTCTGATTAATAGGAGTATTAAAATTACAGACATGAAGTAGCAATGAAATAATTTCATGGTTGGAGTCACTACAATATGAGAAACTGTGTAAATGGGTCACAACATTAAGAAAGCTGAGAACTAGTAATTTATGTATTGTTATGAATAACCTTGCCTAATATGCCTACTGATTCATAGCCTATAGTAATCTGAATTTTAAAGCCTTCCAGGTGTACATTGAAGCTTGAGAAACATTGCATATTTCATCTGTTATATGTCTGTGGAGGTTTTAAAAATGTTCCTCAATAATACATATATGCATATGTATGCATGTATATATGTATGTATGTATATTTGGTTTTGAGGCATGGCTATAGACTTTGTGAATAAGACTAACTTAGTGCAGAAAGTAATAGTGGTTATAAACAGAACTCCACAAACTTAAAATTTTTCTATATATCTAGCAAAATTGTGAATAGAGTGAAGAGAAAACATAGAGATTAGAATAAAATCTTTGCCATCAATGGATCCTACAGAGAATTAGTGCCTAAAATATTTTAAAAGTTTTTATAAAACTAAATAAAAATCAGGAAACAGGCAATTTTAAAAATGAGCCTTGTGATAGTACAAAAGTTCTCAAAAGAAAAATACAACTAACTAATGAGTATGTAGCTGTCAAGGAAATGAGATTAAGACTACTTTAAGTTTCCACATAATCCAAGTCAGACTGTCCATCATCAGAAATACAAATGCTGATCTTGATGTAGTAAAAGAGAAGCCCATACATACTATTTATGGAAGTGAAAATTATGGTTTGCTATGGTTACTATGGAAATCAGCCTGGATATTTCTTAAAAAACAGAAACAAAAGCGAACAAACAAAGAACAGTAATATAACTACTATATGATCCAGCTAAATTATTCTTGGGCATACACCCAAAGGTCATTATATCATTGTACATTCATATGCATTGCATCTTAGTTCATAATAGCTAGGAAATGGAATTAACCACTATCTCCATCAACTGATGAATAGATATGATAAAGGTAGCATATGCACCAAGGGATGTTTTTAGTCAGCGTATGAAAGATTAAATCATCATATATGAAGCTAAATGGATGAAAAATTACACCAAGTGAGAACTTGTAAACTTAGTTTACACCAGAAAAACTAACACCTTGTATTTTTGCTCATATGTAAGCCCTAGCTTCAAATTTTTATTTTATTTTGTGTTTATTTTGAGTAATGTGTGGAATGTAGAAATGGGACATCCAGGGTAGATGACTTAAGGTGAGGAGATAATAAAACAAGTCAAATGAAAGAAAGGGTAGTAGGGGGACTAGAAGAACAAAGGTTCAGGCATAATGGAGTATAGGGAGATGAAGTGTGGGAGACAACTGAAATGAAGGGTACATGAAAAAGCCCCATGGAGCCTATAACTGAACAATGCAAGAAAAATTCTATTTTAGGGAATATTAGAGCTCACATAGCATGAACAGAGATGAGACTATAAATTGAGTTAAAAGTTTATGTGAATATAGGAGGAATAAGAAAAGGAGAAGCTAGAACATCTTAACTACACACAAGAGTGTATGAAGAAGTCTTATGAAAATCCATTATCCTGTGTGTGTGTGTGCGTGTGTATGTGTGTGTGTGTACATATGTACATGTATGCGCATATGTTTCATGGGCGTTTGAACAGAAATACCTGCATGGGAAGACAATGCTACTCCTGGAAAATATAGATTGCTAAATAAAAATCTCAGTTCTAGATATGAGATATTGTCTGTCTTGTAAAAGCCACATTTATTTGCTAGATATAATTGTTATCTTAAATCAACTCACTCTTTTTTGCTCTTTATGAACTCTGGACGGTTCATTCAACTCAGCTGTTTTGGCTTAAAATCCTCTCAAAGCTGACTTACTCAAATTGGCTTCTCTCTGCTTCTCACTGAATTGTTTTGAAAAAAAAAAGTCCCCAAACCAAATAACCAAAACCAACTGTCTTAGTCAGGGTTTCTAGTCCTGCACAAACATCATGACAAAGAAGTAAGTTGGGGAGGAAAGGGTTTATTTAGCTTACACTTCCACATGGCTGTTTATCATAAAGGAAGTCAGGACTGGAACTCAAGAAGGTCAGGAAGCAGGAGCTGATGCAGAGGCCATGGAGTGATGTTCCTTACTGGCTTGCTTCCCCTAGCTTGCTCAGCCTCCTCTCTTATAGAACCCAAAACGTCCAGCCCAGGGATGGCACCACCCACAAGGGGCCCTCCCCCCTTGATCACTAATTGAGAAAATGCCCCACAGCTGGATCTCATGGAGGCATTTCCCCAATTGAAGCTTGATTCTCTGTGATAACTCCAGCCTGTGTCAAGTTGGCACACAAAACCAGCCAGTACACCAACCAACCAACCAACCAACCAACCAAACAACAAAACATTTAAAAAAAAACAAAAAAACAAAAAAAACCTGCCTCTGAATTCCACAAGCTGAACTTCAGTGACTTGTGTTCTGAATGGAACTGCACAAACTGAACGAAACTCAACTCATTTCAAATGAACTTCACCAAACTATTCTGAACTCAACTGAAATCCACTATACTCAACTGAACTCAACTGAACAGCACTCACTGAGCTGTCTCCCACCTCTGACTTAATTTTCACTGTTCTTAAAGTAGCCTCTCTGTCCTGTGTGTTCTTATGAGAGTTGGACATATGCTATCTCTGACTCATTCAGTCAAATCTTTTCTGATTCATGACCTTGTCTGCCCCTTAATTAGACATCACTTTCCAAAATTGTTGCTTCCTTCTACAAACTAACTTTACTTTCATTGTTTGGTATTAAAGGTGTATACCAAGCATATGTCTGTATTCCAGCCAGATGGAATAAAGTGTGTCATTCCAGCCAGATCACACATACCTAGAAGGTCTTTGTATATGATCCTTTCCCAGAGCAGCCATGTTTCTGGATTAAAATTCCTGTATACTGTCTAATTATTTTTCTATTGCTGTGACAAAACACCTTGATGAGAGTACTTATAGAAGAAAGACTTTGTTGGGGGCTTACAGTCCCAGAGGGTTAGAGTACATGACCCTCAGGATGGGAAGCATAGCAGCTGGTAGGCAAGCATGACTCCAAAACAGTAGCTGAAAACTTAAATCATGAACTATAAGCATGAAACAGAATAAGATAACTAGAAAAGACATGGGCTTTTGAAATCTCATAGCCTGTCCCAAGTGACACATCTTCTCCAACAAGGTCACTTCTTGTAAATCTTCCTGAACAGTTCCACTGATCATGGCCCAAGCATTCAAACCTGTTCTTTGGGGGTAAGAGGGTGTCAATCTCATTTAAACTACTATACCATCCTACAAGGTTTTGGTCAGGAAGGTCCCAGAAGCATGTGTAACAACAAACGTGCTACCATTGCTCTTGGTTGTTAAATGCAGGGCATAGAGAAGTCAATGTCAAACAGACTAGAAAATTATCTTCATGTTGTTTAGTTTATATAGTGCCAGTAGGCTGCTGCAAGAGAAAAAATTATGAATAGTCTTACCTGTACCTGGATAGCCTACAATAATGCATGATACAATACTGACCCAATGGTATGTTGTGCCCAGTGGTAGAGCAGAGGAATGGCAATTCTGAGAGTAGCTATTTTCTGGCTAAATGTAAAGGATGCTTCACAGAAGGGATATGATGCCCACTACTGTAAACCTAGTCAAAAGGTTGGGAGATTACAGGTCCTAAGGAGGAACCCACAGTCTTCATGATCATGCCGTCAAATTTCATTTATTTCAGTGTGCAGAGTATAAACAACTTTGTGTGCTCACCTGTTGGTTGGGTCATCTATATACCTGCCTAACAGTCAAGTCTCAAGCAAATTTACAAAAGGGGAAGATGAGAAGAGAGAAGAAATGATGACATCTGAGTTGTTCTGTGCATCAGTTCACAGTGTTTGTGGTTACCAAACAATACTTTCACAGGATCATACCAGCCAAAATTTCAACAAGAGATGAGGGATGGACCCTTAATTCTCCAACCTATCAGAGAAAATATTGGCAGTTGATGAGTGCTAAGGAGGAAGAATCACTTTCCTTTGGGACGTAGCCTCTTATGGTTACACATACCCTGATAACTGGTCCCAACAATGTCCATTAGGCAGTTTATTGGCTTGGGGCATTATTTATTATAAGAAATAAAATAAAAGGAGGACATGAATGGGGGACACAATGTAGCATACTAGGAGTTGTGGGAAATGGGGTGTTGTATATGGAAATACTGAATACATCAATATATATTGTAAGACTATATGGTACTTTCGAAGAATTAAAATGCTATGTTTTTTGCTGTATTTTTAATATTTTGGTTTTTGTCATTTGCTTGTTTGTTGTTGTAGATCTGTTCTCAGAAACAGAGGTGGGTGGCTCTATGTGATTTTGAGACTGTTCTGGACTATATAGTAAGTTTTAGTCTGTAAATGACTGAAGAGTAAAACCTGTCTGAAAAACACAAAAATGAATATATATATATATATATATATATATATATATATATATATATATATA
>JADRCC010550755.1:0-15000 GCA_019843855.1 Hylomyscus alleni
ATAGGACTCGAGGCGGCTGGGATTGGTGCACCAGAGGCACTTCATTTGCATAGGTGCAGTGATTGGTTATGGGCAAGCACATGCGCAGTAGAGACCAGCGCCATCTTGGGGCGGCCCGGAAACGGGAAGTCAGCGCCATCTAGTGGCGAGAGGCTGTTTCGCTCATCAGCGCCATTTTAATGATGGGCGGCTTCCCACAGCCTGCCTCTGCCTCCTGAGTGCTGCGATTAAAGGCATGTGCCATCACTGCCTGGCTAAGAAATGTTGTTTTTACATTTTTAAAAGTTGGCTGCTGGGGCTCAGTGGTTAAGAGCACTGACTACTCTTCCAGAGGTTCAATTCCCAGCAGCCACAAGATGGCTCACAACCATCTGTAATGGGATCTGACACCCTCTTCTGGTGTAACTGAGAAGAGTGACAGTGTACCCACACACATTAAACAAACAAACAAAAAAACAAATCTGTACATTTCTAAAAAAATGAAGTAAGGAAGCACTTGGTCCTAGGTTAGGTGTAATGAAAGAGGAAATCATACCTGGGCTAGGTGTCCTCCCTGCGCTCTCTCCGTGTGTGTACTTTTGTGTATAGACAGAAAAGACAGAGGAGGGAGAACAGGAAGGCCTTGCAGAAGAGGGAAACCTGAGTGAGGAGGCTTGACAGGCAAGAGAAAGATCTGTATGGAGGCAATGAGAATACCATGTGCTGCATCACAAACGTGTGAGAGGATGGTCACTTTCAGAGATGTGACAATGTCACAGTGAGCGGGGCTAAAATAAGAGGTAGCATCTGGCATGGAGCCAGACAAGATGTGTGGTGAAGCCACTGGAGATGAGGCTGTATAGAGATGAAGCCGGGTTACTTCTCTGAGAAACAAGAAGTGAAACAGAAGTGCTCCACACATACCAATGCTCAGCACCAAACTGACTGTGTGTCAGGAGTTAGGCCGAACTGTCTCGTGACTTTGTCTCTGGGAGAAAAGTAATATCTTTATTTTGCAGGATTTTATCTGAGTAATTTTCACAAGTTCACCTTGAGAAAGTTCATCTTGTTGGGATCTCTGGAAGCAGATCATGAGAACAGAAGTTAACTGTAGGTAGTTTATTTTGGAGGTGATCCCAGAAAAGAAAAAAAAATCCAGTCAGAGACTAGGAACCTGAGGCAGAGAAGAATAAACTTCAGAGTTATTTCCAGCAGGGAGATGCAGCCAGTCCACTTCTTGACAAGTCCTGTTGGTATTGTGGTTTCAGGACTGTGTTTCATGATGTTGACTTTGGCATTCTCAGTTTTCTGGCACAAAAACCATGCATAGTGTTCAGGCAGGGTCCCCAGCTTAGTGTTCTCACTAAGCCAACCTCAGCATGTGGGGGTGTGGGCACGAGGCCATGATAAGACCCTAGCAACACACGCCACATGTGAGGAGCAAGGCAGACAGTAGGTTTGGTTACACACAGTCTAGCGTGGTTTTTATATTGGTGACTTCCATCATCAGTCCATCAGTATGGGGAGACTACGGTAGAGCAGAGCACTTCTCACAGGAAGTAGAGAGAGAGGTAAGAAGGAGTCAGGGATAATATATCCCCAAAGACTACTTCTGTCAGCTGGGGTTCACCTCCTTAAGTTTTTAGAACATCACAAAATGGTGACCACCCATTACATTGCAAGTAGGGGTAGTGAGAAAAGAACTCAGGCAGTCCAAGCTGGACTTGGTCCTGTGACTCTCCTGACACTACCTTGAGTACTGTCTTGTTGGATCCCTGGCATCATTACTGGTATGTTCCAGCAACCTTTTACTATACGAACCTTTCCTAAGGATACTTGATATCCAGTATCATAACATTCTGCTTTTGCCCCCCTAGGCAGCTAGTCAGTGCTCTTAACTGTTGAGCCATCTCTCCAGCCCCCAAGGTCTCTCTTTCAAATGAGTTCACAGTCTTACAACTTTACACCCTGAAATTTCTGATGGTTGGGATCTGCCCAATCCCTGGGATGCCTTCAAAGTATCTTTCCTATTTTCTCATGCAAAGTGTTTTTTTTCCTGCTACTCCTTTTTATTAGTATCTTTAAAGGGACTAAACTCTGTAATACCACACCTTTATTTCAACTATGTCATTTTCCAGTGAGAGCACATATCTTTCAAATGTTTCTATATTTTTTGCTCCTACGTCTTGCTGTAAATCTGGCTAAAAGCATCCATCATAACTATGCCACATTGAATGATCTCCTCTCATGGAACTCCTATTACATTAATCTGCCACTTTTAAAGTTGATTTCCCATTAAGTTTCAGGACATTGACAAAGTTGAGACAAGTTGTGTGGCCTGTAGTCCAATTCCCTCCAGATACTTGTCTCATCTGAAACTTCATTAAGTACAATCTCTACTACCCACATCTCTTCCTCTCCCCTTCCTCCTCCTCCCCCTCCTCTTCCTTCTCCTCCTCCTCTTCCTCCTCTTCTACTTCCTCCACCTCCTCCTCCTCTTTCTCTTCTTTTAATTTTATGTGTTTGGGTGTTTTGCCTACATATTTGAACGTGTACCATTTGCATTCCTGGTACCCATAGAAGATATTGGATTCCCTGGAATTGGAGTTACAGACAGTTATGAGCCTACTTCTTCTAGAAGAGAAGCTAGTGCTCTAACCTCTAAGTCATCTCCCTAGCCCTAGGAAGGTCCACATTTCTAATAGCATTCTGGTCTTCTGAGCTCCCAGGAGATGCCTATAAATCTCTGCTCATGGAGTTTTAAGCTTTTTGTAGCCTACTTCTCCAAAATCTTCTAAAGTACTCCTGCAAACCAATTTCACAGTGGGTGGATCTTCTCATCTCAATTAATCTAGTCAAGGTAATCCCTCACATCATGGTTAACAGCTGGTCTCTCAGGTGATTCTAGATCGTGACAAGTGAGATTGACCGCCACAAAAATCATAGAATACTTTCTCCAAAACACATTAGAGCTTGCAGTCCTGACAAGTGACTGACACATAATGGGTGGTTAGTGAAATTTTTTTGGATAATTTATTAAGTCGATACAAATTAATCATTTAGTATTATTTTTTTATGAAAAACCTTAGGGTAGAAATCAGGAGATTTGGAAATTAGGCAGATAGTTCCAATTAGTCTGGAGGCCCGCAAAGAGGATGTTTGGATTTTTCTAAGCTTTACTTTCCCAGTCTTCAAACCTTGTTTTATTGCCTGCCTCACCTGCAGCAGTTAGGGTTTTGAGACTGAGTGTGAAAAGATAAAAGTGCAGGAAAGGATGTGGTTATTCCATATCTCTGTCTTGGATTTGTACCAGGAGTAAGTTATTAGTTGACCTTTGGATCCCATTATCTAAGACCAAGTATTTTGGGGTCAACCAAATATATCAGCCAGGCCTTTAGTTGCAAAAAAACCCCCAAAACCAACAAAACAAAACAAAACAAAATTAAACAAAACAAAACAAAACAAAAAACAGAAACCGACCAAAAACCAGAAATTAATTCTGGGTACTGTAATGAAAATAGGAGCTCATTGAGAGCTTACCATGAAGTCCTCAGCATAGACAGAATGTTTGAATACTGACCAGAAAGCACAGGCAAGATCATACCAGAGAACATACAGTAGCTGGAACATTCCTCACACGTCACTGTGCCATGCACATCAGTACCACCACTAGCACTAATTCTAAGCTTTCCAAGATTTTTAGGTCATTCACCTTCAAATTTGAGGTCTTTGGTGAGATTGGGTATTATCGTCTAGCTGCCAGGGGTGTAGGAGAGTGCCTGGCCTCTTCCAACTTCCATAAGTGGAAGACAGAAGACACACTCTCTCACCTTGTGTCATAAAACACTGGTTTTTCCAAGATACGAGAAGGGGCCTCGCATGCTAAGCAGCTAAGAAGAATGCCAGTCTCACCCAAGACAGGATGTAAAGGAAGCGAGATACCGAAGAAAACTGGGAAACTCAGAGGAGGAAACGGGAACAATTTATTGACCAGCAACACTGAGTTGAGACTTTGCTAGGCAGTCGTCAAGGTCCTGGGTACAAAGACGAGATGCTCAAGGTGCTCAGACAGTTAGGAAAAGTAATGTTAACACTGTGCTGAGGAAGGGTTGTAACCGAGCTACGACAAAAGACAGTGGAGGCACAGAGCAAAGGACTGGCTCTAGAAATCATACAGTTTCTCAGAAAAGCTTGCACAGGGGAGCTAGGTCTTGAAGGACTGCGTAGAAAGCAGAGCCTGCTCTGGTATTTGCTAATCTTGCTCATTAGCCAGAATCTGGGTCATGGTATTTCCTGTTCTGTCCTTTCCTGTTGCCACCAACCACAACACATATGCTATTACAGTTAAGGTCTAAAATTAGCATTATTAGGGCCTCGGAGTTATTAGGGTTCTGTTTGTGCCTGTGTTTTCTTCCTTTGCTGTCCCCAACTTTTGACAATGGCAAAACTTAATGGCTGCATCTGTTGCTTTTGGCTATTTTAGCTGTATGTGTATACTCAGAACCTACATTTAAATAATAGCTCAGCCGGGGACTGCTAATATGATCGCCCTAAGACCTGATTCCTCAAAGATAAGACAGGAATGAAAAATATTCGCCTCCCAGAGCCACGGTGGGGTTTAACCGAGGAGACTTCCTGGGACTGCCAGCGTGTTGGCCATTAGCAGGGACTGCCAGCATGTTAGCCATTATTAGTTCACATATCTGCGGGGTTGGGGATGCCTCTCTGTTCTTCCCCACTTTGGCTTAAAGGGTTTTATGAAGTGGCAGAGGAGTCACAAAAAGAAAATGTCTTCCAGGAAAGCAGAGTCCCAGAGGTTGTGCCAAAAATGTAAGACTATTTAGTGAAGGAGAAACAGACAGAGGTTTCATGAGCAATGAGGAACGCCTCCCCCCCAACACCGTACCTGGAGGTAGAACTGAGAGCCCCACTTCTGGATTGAAGTGAAGCTTTTCAGTCCTATGAGACTGATTTCAAAAACAGCTGCCCTGGCTCCAGGAAGGTTTGTCTCCGCTCTTTGTAAGGAAGAAATGATGTGCCCAGATGATGGCCAGGGCAGGCTCCCTTCTCCGGCAGGATCTCAGAAGGGTGGAGAACAGAATGTCCGCTAAGCAGACATTGTCACACGCTGTTCCTACAATATCTGAGATATGTGCAGGACAGAAGATTGAACGGCACGGGTGGGGAGCGGCTCCCTGCTCTGTCCGAATAATAAACATAATATTTGAGGGGAATGTGCCACAGGCTGAAGAAATTTAATAAAGGCCAGTTCCAGACATAAACACACTATGTGGCTTGCAACAGACAGTGAAGTGCGTGCCGTGTGAATTTAGTTCTTCTTTCCGAGAGTCCTTGAGATAATTTAGGAGCCTCTTCTTGCCAATAAGCCATGATGTTCCCTGCCAGTCTGGCCGTCTGAGTAAATTCTGATCATTTACTGCCGACACAGCTATCTACTGACTACCTCACATCCCAGGCATTGGAGGGAGACATGGGCTTTCTGGTCTCTTTCTAAGGGAGAGGAAGTTGCTTTGTAAAAATCCAGGCTCTTCCTTTTGAACATCTTTTGTGGAAAAGGGTGTCTGCCTCTCTTGACTGCATATGGAGAAAATAATTTCATGCAGAGAAGCTTGGTTCTGGCGTTTGCCAAGCTCCTCATCCATCTGGGGGCAAGCCCAAGACCAGGAGCCACAGAGCAGCAGAACATGTTGCTATGGTAACTTGGCACCACACACCTTTGCTCCTTTATGTCGGCCTCCTTCCCAGTCCCCCAACCCAAACCTCCACATTACCTTTATAAGCAACATACCTATTCAGAATATGAACAGCTTTTCTTAATTTTCACACAGCCAGTTATAAAGACATTTTTCCGAGGCACTTGGACAAAGGGACAGTGCTTCCTTTTGAAGGCCAAGGCTCTGCTGACTTTGCTCCGTGATACACAACTGTGACTGAGACCCATGTTAGCTTATCTTCTATAGAAGACTTTACTTTCAAATCCCTTTTATACATTAGTGGACTTTATTATCACCATCCTGTTTTAACCTCAGGCTTAAACAACCCTAAAAGACAAGAAAATGAGCCCATTAAACATTTTATGCCCAGAAGCATCCATGTGAGATAGAGCTAATTTTCCTGCTTTGCAAATGGGAAAATAAAGTTAAATGGTCAATGAGCAGTAACATGAAGAATGATGAATGGGTGAGATGGCTCAGTGGATAAAGGTGCTTGTGGCTAAGACTAGTGACCTGTGATGCATTGGGCTTGCATCATGAACTTCTGAACTTTGTTCTCTGACCTCAACAAGCATGCTACGGCATGCATGCACCTATGTACACATACATACTCATGCATGCACATGCGAGTGAGCACGCTCACGCACACAAATAAATATAAAAATATTTCTTTTGAAAAAGATGAGGGATGGAACCAGGTCTCTGGACTCCAAATTTTATGTGTTGCTCCTATATCTCAACTTATCTTCAGTCTCTTTCAGTCTTCATCATTTTACAAAATAATAATAATAATAATAATAATAATAATAATAATAATAATATACATTCAAAGCAGCATCCAGGTTGTGCTTTTCTTTCTTCCTTTCTTTCTTCCTTTTTTTCTATTTGTCTGTCTGCCTTTCTTTTTGGTTTGTGAGACAGGGATTTTCTTTGTAGCCCTGACTGTCCTGGAACTTGCTATGTAGACAAGGCTAACCTCAAACTCACAGAGATCTGCCTGCCCCTGCCTCCCATGTGCTTTGGTTTCTTAAGAACAGCTTTATCAGCCAGGCTTGGTGGCACAAACTCCAGCACCAAGAAGGAAGAGTGCGTCTACCCATTGTGCCAGGCACATGGGACATGTTGGTAATCCCAGCACCAGGGAGACAGGCAAGAGGATGAACAAAAGTTCAATGTCAGCCTGAATGACATAGTGAGTTTGAGGCAAGCCTCTTCAAAACAAAAAACAAACAAACAAACAAAACACACCAAAAAACGTCCCCACTGGTTACAAATGTACAACGCAATGATTTTTAAAGTTTGTAAGGTGAGAAATATACTGGGGTGACTCACATGCTCTGCAGTCTTGCCACTTGAAGCGTGTGCTCCAGTCATTTTCAATATCTCAGCAGAGTTGTACAACTATCACCACAAAAAGAAGCCAAAGATCTTTTTTTTTCTATACAATGTATTTTGTTTCCATCAATCAACAGAGTAGTTTGCCTTCTCTTAAATAAGATAGCCAAAGATCTTTTAACTGTTACTCCCATTCGATTGTCCCATACTCACGTCTATTCCCAACCATAAACAACCGCTAATACACTTTACATCCCTACAAATTGTCCCCATTCTGGGACTTAATATTAATGGATATATACCTACATACACATAATACATATAGTTGTGTGTTAATGTATATATTATGTATGCATATGTAATATATAGTTATATGTTAATATGTGTGTGTGTTCCTTCATGACTGCTTTTTACTAAGCATAATGATGCTTTCAAGTTCATCCATGTGTGGATGTGATAGTATGGCCACGTACTACACTTCCCCATGCACTCATCAGCTAGTGGGCATTTGGGTTGTTACCTTTTATTATTACAAATAATAATATTATTTTTATTAGAAATGTTGCTATGAATGTTTGTCTATCAGTTTTTGTGTGGAGTTGTAGTCTTCAACTTGCGTTGATGCATAGAAATGGCATAGCCGAGCCAAATGCCACAATGTTCCCCAAAGTGCCTTCACCATGTTGCATCCTACTAAGAAAGCATAGAAATTCAGTTTCTGCACGCTGCTGCCAGTATTTGGTGTGATTCAAATTTTTTTTTTGCTTCATTTTATTTCACAGTTGTATTTCCATGTCCACATGGTTATCGGTTTTTGATGGTTACAAAGTGTTCTGAGTCAGTTGGTGTGCCGTTGGTTAATTGTAGCTTTAAAGCTGGGGCTTTGGATATTGTCCAGTTTCAAACTGTTATAAACCGTAGGACCTGAGTTATTACCATTTACTACTTCTCAGTCTTAGTCCCTTTCCTTGATGGAGGTTCCAAAGCAAACAACGGATACACTCGGGTTTGATATTGCTTCTCTGATTACTCTGCACAAAAGTTGTCTGTACTTAAGATGCCACCAGTAGAGTTAGTGCCTGCCTCTGTCCCCAGAGCCTCTGTTAACAGAAGGCTTTGCCTCCTTATTGTGAGCACTAACAATACAGGTGTATTGTATAAAAGACCCGTAGGCTGCTTTGATTTGTGTTTCTTTCGCTGTGGGAGACTTACAACATTTAACGGCCATCAGATAGCCCAGTTGAGTCACTGAGCCAAATAAGCCTGGTGGTACAGGAAAGTTCAGGGATCAAAGCAGAGAAACAGGTGAAGATGTTGAAAGAAATTCCCTGGGTGTGCGTGAATGGCTCAGTTCTAGCGGATGGCTAGCTGTGGATGAAGGGTCTGCTGGGCCGGATGCTGAACTGTCTAGAGGCATATCTTTCTCTGATACCTGCTTTGGGTGAGATGGCTCAGTGGATAAAGGTGCTTGCGGCTAAGACCAGTGACCTGTGATGCACTGGGCTTGCATCATGAACTTCTGAAGTTTGTTCTCTGACCTAGCTTTCTTCCTAGCTTTGCTTCTCCGCTCTGACCATTCCTTCTCATTTCCTTTGAGATTGTTCCCATCACTTCCTTCTTTTCTTAGTCTTTCAACATCCTAGGTGATCCCGGTCTTTCTGAGGAAGGACTGACACTAGGGAAATTCCAGAAGCTTTCGTGTAGTTATCTCAAGCTCAGACTTTTCTCCCTGAGTCCCAGTTCCAACTATCTAATTTACTGAACATCTCCACAGGATTCCTTTAGGCACTTCAAGTCCAGTGTTTCCCCTTAGGCCTCCTTTTTTTTGTTTTCATTTGACCTGTCTTCATGATGATAGCAACTCGGGCCCCAACATCTCAAGCCAGGAAATCATTCCAATCTCTCCCTTACCCCAAATATTCCTAACTGTATATGGTTTCCTCTCCAAAGCCTACTATACTAGTTTGATGTGTGTTTTCGTTAACTGTAGCATGCATTAGAGTTGTATTGGTGTAAGCTGTCACTTTAGGAAAGAAAATAAAAAGAAAAAAATGAAAAAGAAAACAAAATAAAAATGAACGGAGTAAATATTTACATAGAATGAAGGGATACTTCCTGTGGAAAGGCAGCCTTCATGGCAATTATACAGACAGAAATGGGGTTTTCCTGGGTCTTTCTCTAAAGCAGTGGTTCTCAACCTTCCTAATGCTGTGACTCTTAAATACAGTTCCTCATGCTGTAGTGACCCCACCACCACCATAATTTTGTTATTGTTGTTGTTGTTGTTTTTGAGACAGGGTTTCTCTATATAACCCTGGCTGTCCTGGAACTCACTCTGTAGACCAGGCTGGCCTCAAACCCAGAAATCCGCCTGCCTCTGCCTCCCAAGTGTTGGGATTAAATGCATGCACCACCAACTGCCCAGCTATAAAATTATTTTTGTTGCTACTTCAGAACTGTAATTCTGCTAATGTTATAAAATGTAACGTATCCGTGTTTTCTGATGGTCTCATGTCACCCCTGTGAAAGGGTCATTTGCCCCACAAAGAGGTCATGATCCACAGTTTGAGAACCATTGCTCTAAACTGTCTACATCAAATGTGACTTATTTCTAAGAACGTTAAACCTCATGGTTCAGGGAGAGCCTGAAGAGTAGCACAGGGTTAAGAAAGTGGGAGAGCTGGGGGAGCTACTGATGCAAGAATAACTGCGCAGAATGATCCTTGTATATTAGAGAATTTTATCAAAAGGAAATGGTATAAGATGGATAATCTTTCTAGATGCTGTTTGCCACACTTCTGTAACCTCTGGCCCAGTCTTTCTACTTCTAGGCTTATCTTCCACCAACCCATTTTGGTGGCTAAAGTTCTGTTTTAAGTTTCATTGATGTGCTTAAGAAATTTATAAAACAAAAATGCCTCTGACCCACTGGCTCTCAGCCTGTGGTCACAACCCCTTTGTAAGGCAAATGGCCCTTCCACAGAGGTCATCTATATTCAGATATTTAAATTATAATTCATAACTGTAGCAAAATTACAGTTATGAAGTAGCAGTGAAAATAATGTTATGGTTGAGGGTCACAACATGAGGAATGGTATTGAGGGATGATAGCATTAAGAAGATTGAGAACCACTGCTCTAGCCTGTGAGCCCCACTTGCCCAGGGACTGAGAAGTTCCCAGAAGGCTGAGGGCTACTGTTCCTGTAAGATAACAAACCACAGGTTTTTGATTTTGTAAACAAGCTTGATTGCTCCAACTGCACAAGATGTACTTAATCACACGTAAGCGAGAGGCATGTAAGAAGGAAGTATACCAGGATGTATGCTTGCCCCTGACTGGACAAAGCCTTGTGGGGTTTACCATACCCTGGGAAACCCAGGAGTGGACCTGGGCAATATCCATGGTCCTGACAAGTATTTACTGAAGTTTGATTTCAAATTTAGCTAAAAAAAAATTGTGCTGATGATCTTATTCTTGCCCGGTAGGATTAATACCATATTGTGCCAGAATGATCTTTCAAGTCAGAGAGAGAACGGAACTGAAATCCTTTCTCAGTTCTTAGTGGGTCTGGAGCTTAGAGCAACACCAACTACCATTTACCTGAGACTCCACTCCTTTCTACCTGTGCAAAAACTTCATGAATATGATTTCTATTCTTCATGACAGCTCCATAACCAAGATAGCACGCTTAGGCTGCAAAAGCAGCAGCTGAGACACAGAAGGACTTAGTAAGACCGCCTGCCCTCGGGCTAATGACTGCTAAGTAGAAGAACTGACCCCCTGGCTTGCCACGCCCAAACACAGGCTTAGTGCCAGTTAGGTGGCCACCCTACCCACTGAGCTACATTCCCAACTCTAGCACAGGTTTTCTTCTGATGAAACTTCCATTTCACCACATAGGTATGCTCTTACATAATTTATTTCAGTGAAAGCTTGTTTTTTGTTTTGCTTAAAAATTTATTTATTTATTTTATGTATATGAATACTTTATCTGTATGTATATATGTTTGCCAGAAGAGTGCATCAGATCCCAGTATAGATGGTTGCGAGCCACCTTGCGGTTCGGTTGCTGGGAATTGAACTCAGGACCTCTGGAAGAGCGGACAGTGCTCTTAACCACTGAGCCATCTCTCCAGCCTCTAAGCCTCAGTTTTTATGTCTGAAAAATAAGCATAATAAAATGGTACCTATACTATCAGGAGGCTCAAATGACAAAGCCGCTGGAATGCACTTAGAAGTCACCTTTACTTAACACTGTGAATAGTCCTTGAAATCCCCCTCCCCCTCTGTCTTTAGCAACTGCATCATCAGCACTTCCTGTTCACAGCCAGTCCGTGTGTCTGTACTGTTGGACTGAGCATTCTTTGAGATCAGGAACTCTGCCAGCCCTTTCCGTGTCCCTAGCACAGGACTGAACACAGAGCGGTTGTGTTTACCAAGGCAAAATAGGAACAAGAGTCTCGGGGGAACACATGCTAACTCTATTCTCGGACTGTTTCTTTAAAAAATATTCATTCCATTCTTATCTTCCTGCAGAGCCAGTCTTAAAATATTTCATTTGTCTACCTTCTTTAAATAAAAGTCGGCAGTACAAAACCTACCCTTTTGTACTTAGTTTCCTTTTGCCTTCCTTTGTTCTAGCCACTTCCTCTTTTTTCTTTCGACTTCCTCTGGCTGAAGCTCATCTCCTGCTGTGTCAGTTCCACTCGGTTTGTTTTTGTCAGTGCTGAGAGACTTGTCTTTAAAATTCGAGTTATTGCCGGTTTCCCAGAAATCTATGCAGAGTTACAGTAACCGGGGAAGCCCCACCCTTCCTCTTCCCCTCCTGCTTCGAGCCCTTGAGGGCTCAGAATATCTGTAGCCTTAGCTCCAAATCAGTCTGAGCTCCCATCTCCTAGCAGGATACAGGCCTGTAAACATTTGACTCAGAGTTAGCATGCCCAGCCACACAGTCAGGAATTATTAGATGCACAGGGTAGCTCAGGCCTGTCTGCCTCCTGAGCTCAGATGTGACAAAACTATAGCACTATCTAATAGATTCATAAAATTCTCCATTGGATTTCCCAGAAATCGGAATCCTATTTAACCCTTCCTTTAAACTCCAGCCTTGAATATCCAAAATGAAGACTGATAATAAATTCTACACCAATAATTATCCTGACCTGTCTATAATTTAATCTGGACTATTTGGTATATAAACAAACATTAAACAAACTAAAAGATGGAATGGGATCAAACTCACTGGATGGACACATGCATTAAATCTGAGTACTGTCCAGAGGGCAAATCTCTATGAGTTGGAGATCAGCCTAGTTTACATAGTGAGTTCCAGACCAGCTACATAGTGAGACCCTATCTCAAAAGACAATAATAATGAGATAAAATACATTGTGGTTGGTAAAGAAAAGACAGACAGTAAGCTGTGGCTAGAGGTAGACTAGGTGTAAGATACTTAGAATGTATTCTTTGTTCCATTTAGGTTAGCATACAAAGTAATTTTGCACCGTGGTATACACACACACACACACACACACACAGACACATATACATGAAGACAATTAAGATTCTTGTTTCAGGGCTAGCGAGATGGCTCAGTGGGTAAGAGCACTGACTCTTCTTCTGAAGGTCCTGAGTTCGGATCCCAGCAACCACATGGTGGCTCACAACCACCCGTAATGAGATCTGATGCCCTCTTCTGGTGCATCTGAAGACAGCTACAGTGAATTACACTGGAGCTAGTGGGCCAGAGCGAGCAGGGCAGCAGAGGTCCTGAGTACAATTCCCAGCAGCCACACACATGATGGCTCACTGTACAGCTACAGTGTACTCATACACATAAAATAAATAAAATAAATCTTTTAAAATAAAATAGATTCTTGTTTCAGCTGCCTCTGTTGATGGAGCACTGGCCAAGCCTTACAACCTCTACTATTAAATTGAAGGGTTATTCAGTATGACATCAAAGAGAACTTGGAACTCTGGGATTAAATATGACATCTTAATGTTGTGCCAGTCTTTGTCGAAGGAAATGAGTCTTAAAGCCATGTGGGATTCTGGAATGAAAAGATGAACAGAAGAATATGGTGGAGCTGGAGATGAAAGCATCACTTAAAATAAGGGTAGGAGCATTTAGACACAGCACATCCTCCATTCAGAGAGGGACTAGTGAGCTGTGGGAAGGGATGGGTGGGCGTAGACAGGTGCTGTGAGGTATGAAGGTCATAGTGGAGCCTTAGAAAGGTAGAAAGTGAGAACCAACTCCCAGGAGCTGTCCTTTGACCTTGACATGCACATCATGAGATCAACACAAGCCCTACCATACAACACACATATAAACCTAAAACAAAATGCATAAACAGATTTTATTCTTTACATGTTTTATAAACACTTTAAATGCTTTTTTCTAAGTGTACAGACAAATTTCTGTGCACCGTGTATGTGCTTGGTGCCCAAGGAGATCAGAAGAGGGTATCGGATCCATAGAACTGAAGTTACAGGTGTTTGTTAGCAGTCATGTAGTTGCTGGGAATTGAACTCAGGTCCTCTGGGAAAGTGGCCAGTGCTTTTGACTGCTGGGCCATCTCTTCAGCCCTAATAGATTTCATTTTAAACAAAGAAAGAGAAGATTGGCTTAGGGACGATGGGTATATGGATGTGTGGAAGATACATTGACGATGAGATTGACAGTGGCCCTGTATAAATCACATACGTTTGAACTAGGGCAGGTGAATTATGCATTTAGACAATAAATAATCTGACTGGGACTTTGGAGGCAAGACTAAATACTGAAGCAAAGGAGGAAGCAATCCAAGGTCAACACAGTGTAGATTTTGTTAATGGAAAGAAGGGTACTGGGGACACTTCTGGGGAAATTTGGCCATTTCATTTTTAGACATGAACTGAATACCTTTACCAGGAGACTTAAATCAGGCATGTTTCTGTAGGTGGTGAGAAGTGTATTATAGTTAGGCCAGGATTTTTCATCATTCACACATAAATCTTTTAATAATTCTAGGTTACTCCATTACTTATAACTTAAATCCATCCCCACTGACTGTCCTACTCTCTGTTGACCTCCCTGACAGCACGCATGTTGGCAATATGGGCAATTCTATTAACCAATGCCTCAAATCTCAGTGGTTGAAAAGTATTTTTCTTTATTATTTTCTTTTATTCCTCCCGACATCCTTATTTTTGTGTTTTGAGGGACAAAAATCCAAACCTTTAAGTACACTAGGCAAGTGCTTTCCAGAACTCTACTGCTCAACTACACCCCAACCCCACTCCTATTTAATTGTCCAAAACAAGTCATATGCCACGCTGTCTGCAAAAGAGCTGCATAGTCCCCTGAATATGAATGCAAAGGTCAGAACTCTCTGTAAAAACCCAATAAACAGTTTTCCTTGGACACCTATCTGCGTCTGCTCTGCTATGGTTTGTGGCGTCACTAAAATGTCTTTACCGCCAACATTGTACAACCAGCAGTGCCATAACTCAATAGTAACAGACCCCCAGACCTTAGCATGGCTGACTCCACAATGTACCATTCAGCCTGCAAAACAGCCAAAGTAGAAGCAAAATAATAATAATAATAATAATCCATTAAAGTTCTTAAACTAATCCATTAAAGTTCATGGTTCTGGGAAAATCTCTAAATGCATTAACCTTGCTTTTTGGCTTCTGTAGCTCTGTTTCTGGCTAACTGTTCTTGTTAACTGAGGTATGTCAACCCAGAATATGATTTTTGTCCTCAAAAGCTCACCCTGAGAATGGCTCAAGGCTACACTGGCATCCCTAATATTCAGTGTAGTCACAATCTGACTAATAATGACTTTGTATTGGCTAAAATTCATGTCCAAATAGCCTCTGGTGGGCACCCCACAACACAGTCCCTACAGGAACAAGTTGTGTTTAATTCTTTGTGGGTTCTCTTTTTTTTATTTACTTATT
>JADRCC010550757.1:0-10183 GCA_019843855.1 Hylomyscus alleni
GTTTGATTTAAGCCATTCACAGTATCCTGGACACTGAACACAATTTTCCTGGGCCCACTAATAATTTGCTTTGCATGATTCAAGGCCTATCCAACCATACCTGCCAGAATGAGAACAAAATAATATATCTACCTCCATAAACATAACAGCTTCACACTCATAAATGTGCCATTTATTTACACATTTATTTACATCAAACAAATATCCATTAGCTATTAATATAAGGAACTCTTCCATAGTAAGTGAACATGTACAATACAAGCCTTCTAGGAGGGACAAGCTAAAAACATAGAAAGCAGAAACCACCTAGGCTGCTAGGGGGAACAGATGTTATTGAGAAGCTGTGTCGAGAGGGCAACCTAAAGAAAAGCGCTTGGCAGCTGGGCCTCAACAAACTTCTAAAGGTCAGAAGGGCAGGGCCACGAGCTACACACAAGCTTCAGGCAACGGAAGAGCAAACTTAGAAGCTTGAGTCAGTGAACAGGAAAGGCAGGCAGGGTTTAAACACAGAAATGCCCTAGGATACTAGGTCTCTTCCATCCAAGAAAAATGACTCACCGTTCCTAAGAATTACACTGCTCTTCGGTATCCACGGAGGATTAAACAGAGGACCTCCAAGATAAAAACGACAAAGCTGTTCAAGTCCCTAATAGAATTGGGCACTGTCTATAATCTCCTATACACTTCTTCCTGCATACTTCCTGTCATCTCTAGTTGCTAACCTTACCCAACACAATAGAAATTCTACATAAATTTAAAACCTAAAAACTTATTCAGTCTTCAGTGTACTAATACTATGGTGTAGAGGCTAGGTGAAAGTTCATCTTACCCCTCCAGGTTCCTCCAGCTACTGTCACTTGTGCAGAATTGATGCCAAGACAAGCAGCCTGCATCCTCATGCCTAGGGCCTAACAATACAAATCAATGCATCCTGAGAAAAAGGCTAACAAGCACATGAAACCCAACAGATATTCTGAGAACTCAATACACCACGATGGCATAGATGCTACCTGATGATGCTAAAGTGTCCCTTGCTCTTGCCCTGTATAGTCAGTAAGTACAGATCTTATTAGGTACACCAACAGATTCAGAACTAAGCAAGAGTCTGAGATCACCAGAACCAAAAGCTCCCCCCTTGATAAGATAGGAGTGCTCTTTATTTAAGGGCTCTTTATTGGATCCAGGAAAAAACAAAAATTCAGAAAGAGGACATGTACGTCACTGTACAAATACTGACAATAAGGCTCCCTCCTGGCAGCCTGGATTCAGGCCCAGTCAGGAGACTATGAGGACTAGACAGAGTGTCCTCTCCTTACCATCATGGGAACAAGAACTAAGGGAGTTCTGAGCACCCAGGTGTGGATGAGCTCTGCTACCTGAACTAAGCAAGGTACATCTGCATCTCACCTCTAGCAGCTGGCCCTTAATACACCTTTGATTTCCACCAAGAAAAGAGAAGATCATTTAGACCCAGTAAAATTGTGGGGGGTTTATTGCCCCAATTTACTTTTTCATTTATTCAAAAAAGACAAATCTCCTGCCCCACCTCTTGCACACATAGCAATAGGAACAGTTAAAAGTTTGCAGTTACTCAAGTTTTTCTTGGCTTTTCTTTTAGAAAGCTAATGTTTCTCTTCTAAAGGCCGTCAACTGCCTTAAAAGACCTAGGGCCTTTCAGCTTATCTACTATGCATATTCCCCATTCAGTAAGCAAACACTGGCTATAGACTGTTGGTGACCGGCCAGGTACTGTGCAAGTCACAGACTGAGAGCAAAGGTGAACAGGAACGGGGGCACTTTGTCTGTGGTACCCTGCCCAGCCTCCCAGGTAAGCCACATACACCACATGCCAGGTGTTCATGTGCCAGCTGGGCTGGGCAGAGGGAACTGCCACAGGAGCACCACCTGAGCTTTGTTTCTCTACCTCAGCCCTTCATTACCTCACAGCATTTCACTAGGGGAACTGGCCACCTGACAGCCCATCTCTGTGTCCCCATCAAGGCAGTGACACTGCAGACTCTCCGGGGGGAGCAGAGGTGGGAGAGGGGTATCAAGTGAGAAATACTGTTGCAGCATTTGGAAAACACCACTGTCACAAATAACAAAAGCTTTAAATAGACCTCACGAATGTAAAAACCTCTTGCAGAAATTGATTGTCTGTGAAAAGAAAATCAAGCCAAATAAAAAACAAAACTCTAGTTTTATGTGGTTCTATCCTTGGGCAAGTAGGAAATGGGACTGCAGTTTACTACTAAGGATTTTTTTTTTCTCCAATTTTTCATGAAACCTGGGGTAGTGGTACATGTTTATAATCTCAGGAGGTTAAGATTAAATCAGGAGGATGCAAGATCAAGTCCAGCCTGAGATACAGGCGACAGCCAGCAGGACAACTTAGTGAGAGTCTGTCTCAAAATAAGAACAAAAGGAATTAAGGAACAGCCTTTGTTTAAGCATTGGTAGGGTCTGCAGCCAATCCCCAATCCCCTGAAAAGAAAGTTTGTGTGAAACTCTAACTGTCATATAATACTCACCCTTCAGCTTCATAATAATAGAAATGTTCCCTCCAGATAGACCAAGAAACTGAAAACTCACAATAAAGCAAACCTGGTTGCATTGATTATTACACTGTCAATCCACCAAGTTCTTTCATTGTCTAAAATTCCTGCAGGTCAAGGGTCAGGATTAGACTCTGTCCCATGGCTTCTTACAGTAAAATATCCATTCTGACCAGTCATGTTCAGTTCTCTATATTGGGGCAGAGGCAAAGAAAGGAAGCAAGAATTGGAAACCAACAGAGAGCCAGCCAGACTGGAGTGCAGCAGGACAGCGTGGGATCATTGCCTGCCTGCACCTTGTCTGCCTCCCCTAGGGAGCGGAATTTCCTTCCAAGGAAGCAGTGTTCCCTCACCCACACTGAACCAGTGGACACTGTTCACAGCTCAGGCCTCTCAATTGCAGCCATCCTAGACCCATCCGTATGGTTTCACCTGACCAGGGGTACATGACCGTCTGAGAAGGAAAACAATGTTCCAGAAGGGCCCAGAGATGAACACAGAGGTCCAAGGTTTTAGTAGAACTTGAATAACCACCTAACCTCATTCCCCTAGACCTCAATGGTTATGAGATGTCAAAACTATCTATGTAATCTAACTGAAATGGACTTACCCACTAACCAAGAGACTCCAGAAGTCTAGTGCTATGTAACAGCAAATACCCAAACATGTTCTCACTCGCTGAAGAACAATAACGACTATTTTCATGGTAACACAGTAACTGACATATACTGAACCAGGCACTTGTGACTGATTATGTTTTCATTGACAACCCCTAAAGAGCACGAAGTTCCTTGGTGGAAAACATGTTCTGAGTACAAAATGTAGACTTTTTTTTCTTACGTGTGGCCGACTGAAGGTCTACTCTTTAAAATCCTGTTTCTGTGTTACAGTCATAGACATAGAGATCTGAACATTCTTAGATTCTTAGGCCTCACAGGTGTGGCATCAACTAGTATTTTCTCTAACCCTCAATTCAGGAAAAAGTACGATTTCAGCCGAACCCTTCGAGAAGACTTGTGCATCCAGTACAAAGGATTGAGAACTTAGGCACTCGTCTCACACGGTGTCCACAGAAGTAAGAATGGAACGATTGCTCTATTCCCATGCCCCTCTCCTTAGCCCCTCGCTGAGATTCCATGGGTCCATTATCATACATGTTCTTGGAAGAAAAGGAACCTGAGGAGCCAAGAGTTTTGGCAGCTCACACATGTGCAGCCTACGTGGGCTCTCGAAGCCACTCAGACACAGGTGTCACAATCTACCAACAAATGAGAAAAACTTCAAGTGCCAGCATGTATGTCGTGTTGCAATAATTCACTCAAGGCATCGATTTTGAGGTTGTTTCCAAATGGCATTAGCAGATGACGAAATAGATGAGGAGAGACCACACACCCAGCATATGGAAAAAGGACTCCAGATAACCTAAGATGATAAATCTTAACTGTTTATTCCCTTTCATTCAATCAATGGAAACACCTAAGGGAGATTCTTATCCCCATAGTTACTACAGGGGTTAAAAGCCTGGGGAGCAAAGCAGTTCTAGCATAGCACGCTCCCTGCGAACTTCGAGAACTCAATTGGCTCTGCAGAGTGATACAAGGGGCTACGCCTACTGTGTGTCTCACTAGACCATGTAAACCAAGCATGAAGTCAGACTCAAGAAGCTGATGATACATGACCTGAAGTTAAACATACTGAAATTCCTAAGGAGCACAATCAGCTAGGGAGATGCCAACAGAGTAGAGCGCTGAAGCTGATGATACAATGCTTTGAAACAGGGTCATCTGAAGGTTAGACGATGAGATAAAAAGAGATTCTTAGAAATGTTGATGTGCTTGAAGGCATTTAGAGAAATCTTTAAGTAATCTTTAAGGATATCTGTTCCTCGAATGTAACGGATCTCCAAGGTTTAAATAAAGTTAATGCGGTGTCATTATTTAAAAATTTTACAGCATTACCTCAGAAAATATAAATGTTAGGGAAGTGACAAAAACTTCCATCTTTACTTTTGCTTTCCAGGCCTACCCCCGAAAGTCTTGCCTGCTAGCTATAGAGAGTCACAGATTGTATTTAGCTGAGTTCTGTCCACTGCAGCTGTAGGATTTAATTATCCTCAGATAGCAGTGTGATGAGTGAGAACTCCCACATTTATACACCCGAGTAAACCTGGGAACAGAACCTTCACCCTCAGTCACGACCCGGCTTCATCTTCTCCCGTGGCTGGGGCTCACCTGTGCTCTTTAACCGAAATCTGGGTGCTAAAACGTTGGAGCCGAAGAGAATACCAAAAAACTTAAGTGTAACCATTTGTATCCTAGAGAGAAAGGAGAGACTGACAGGGGAAAGGAGAGAAAGGGAGAATAAACCCAGTCCCGACTCACAAACATTCCCCAAGATGTAAAGTGCTTAGTAATGTGTCAGTATTTCTGTTGGGTGCCATGAGCCACTTCTCCTGTGACTGCCCTTGGGCCCGGAATTCTCTTTCAATTCCCGGGTGTGCTGTTCAGAGGGAGAATTACTTCTAGATCTAAAGAAGCCTACATCATCTCCCCAAAGTTCAAGCAATGCTCACCTGCTAATGCCGGTCCTGTTCCTAAAGCCCTCTCATCGCCTAGAACTGAGCACGTCTATAAATGCCTTTGTCACTGAACTTAAAAACCAAGGTAAAAGTAATAAAAAATGCCTCCACTAAATGTTGTGCCCTTCTCTGGCAGGTGGGGGGAAATTGCCTGTAGGGAAAACAGTAAATTTCTTGCAAGTAACTTAAAAAAAAAAATTAAATCATGTATCTCACAGAAAAAAAACTAGAACCAGGATACATTTTGCAGATACTGTCTCTGTTCTGCATGGTAGGCTTGCCGTTCTTCAGTCATTCTTGAGGGTTCTCGGTTGTCCCAGAAGTCCATTCATGAATGGAAAATGTCAAAACACTTTGTCACTCATTCAAACCCCACCCCAAGTCTCTCTTTCAAAAACCAGTGGTCTAAAAAGAATAGTCAACAGATTCTCCCAGGGAGTTTGTTCCACCAGAACCCTCCAGAAAAACAAGGCAATGTCTCTGAGGTCTGCCGAAGTCTTCTTGCATATCATATGGCTGTTTCTTGCAAGGAATAAAATGGGCCAAATTAGCATGACCAGGATTTTAGAAATCGAACTAGGAGGAATATCTCATCACAGATCTGAACTACAGAAGCCGTCGATCTAAAGCTTCGGTCAGTGGAGACACAGACCCTCTAACTTTGGTGTATGTGGTCTGCTATTTGATGGAAAAAAATTTCAAAACAAAATATCCTGACTAACCAACAGAGAGAATCAAGTCATCACATAGTGTAATTTCTCTGGGCCAAGAATATAATAGAGATCTTGGTATATGTCCAGAAAGTCTCCCTTGGGGATTCCTCTAAGTGAACTGGGATTTCTTACAGTTTAATGCTTAGTTGTTTATAAGCAAAAAAAGCTGTTGGCTTTTAGGAAAAAAAAAGAAAGAAATGTTTGTTCTACATTTAAGTTTACTTATATCTCGTTTTAGTGCCTTTTAACTAGGCCAAAAAAATTTCTATTTCAAATCTCTTCGTAGAAAAAATAAAGTTATTTTTAAAAATTAAAAGTCTTCCTGATAAAATTTTTATCCTATTATCAAGTAACTTTTAGTTTATTATTGTTTTGGTGTGTGTGTGTGTGTGTGTGTTTGTGTGTGTGTGTGTGTGTGTGTGTGGTGCCTGAGACAGGATCTTGACATAGCGCAGACAGGTTTCTGTATGTAACCAAGGAAGAGCTCAAACTCCTGGTCTTCCTGCCTCCATCTCTCAGTGTTGGGATTACAGGCACGAGGCACCCACCATACCCTGGTCAGACTTTTTAATCAATATGTAATCTAAAGGTAAATTAAAGCATCATGCACAGACCAACACACAACATTTGTAGAAATGTCTCTCTCGTTAATATTTCTTTTATTAATTGTTTATGATGGGCTAAGAAGTTTGATCTCAAATTTGCAGTTGTTTGGAAGTGGTAAATAATCATTATACAAACATAAGAATACATGCCATCTAACCACAACGACTGAAAAACAGTGAACCACACACCAGTGCTGCAATGAGGCCAAAGCCTTTGGATGACTCGCAGTCTATAAAGCTAACATAAATAAAAGCATTTGGAAATGTTCTCCTAGATACAACTCTAATTTTTGACAACACATAGAACTCAGAATGATGTGCCATGTGGGGTGAACAGGCTCTCTGCTAGTTTTTGTTGTTTATGTAATGGAAGGAAGGGGTAAAAATAGGAAGCTAGGTAAAAGGAGGAGGGGCAGCTAAGGACACCTAAGGGGGCAGGAAGGTAAGGGGTAAGGCATAAGGGTGGGAGAGTTGTACCTGGACAGAAAATGGGAGAGATAGAGGTAGAAGGGAAAGCAAACTTTGGAAGGAGCCTGAAGGGCAAAAGGCCTAACAAATGAGGAGGGAGGTGACAGAGACAGTAGAAGTGTCAGACAGTAGCCTTGGGGTGCCATGGGAGAGCAGGGGAGTTGGGGAGAGGCAGGCAAGACAAGCAGGAAAGGAGCAGAAAGACCCTGCCTAGCTGAGTACCTAGCCTCGAAGTTAGTACTGCTCAAACTCTCCAGATTCTTCCTTACTTACCTCTATAGGAGAATTTAATACAGGATTAAACCGTTACAATTCATAGCACACACAAGCAATAAAAATAGGTTATACCATTTTACAACACCAACTTTCTTTTTTTTTTTTTTTTTTTTGCAACTGAGAAGATGACAAAGTATACTTGTTTCACAGAGTTTACTTATTGAGCACCAATAAACCCATTCAGTGGCTAATATGTATCATTCCCCAGTTGGAGCCATCCCAGATTTCCTCTGCCCTCTAGCAGCAAATTGGAGTCCCGAAGGTCACCCATTGCTGGGTGTTAACAATGGCAGGCCTTCAGTTCTTTCTCTTCTGGCCATTTTCCTTCACATGCCCCGAGGAGCTTCTTCCTCTCCTGTCTTTGTCTCTGGAAGCCACTTTACTAGGAACAGCCTTTGTCTCCGCTGCTTTCTTCCAGCCTTCCTTGGCCTTAGCACTTTTGTCTGAGCTGGCTTTCCCCTTGTCTCTGTCTCTCTTACCTCCAGCAGATACTTTCTGGGGTAAGTCTGAGTCAGTCTTCTTCTTCCCCTTCCTCCCATCCTCCTGCTCCTTCTTCCCTCTTCTTCTCTCTTCATTCTTGCTAGGTACAGCTTTCTCTCTCTCCTTCTTGAGCTCTTCTTTGATGGGTTCTTTAGCTTTCAGGTTTTCCAATCAAAGGAAAAAATGTTTACTGACCACATCTCTTAAGTCATAGAAGGGCATTTTAGAGACCCTGTTAGATGCACTGCCCTGATCCCACCCACCCCAACACTAGAATTCTCTCCTTCAGGAGTTAGTCTTCTAGTTCAAATGTTAAGTAAAAAAAAAAAAAAAAAAGATATAAACCTCTATAAAGTATTAGCTATGAAATACTACTTTCTGGGACTATTTCATCCTATTTTTCCAGCTTAAAATTTGGCTTGACTTATGTTAACACAGGCTGGCATGCAACATTAACAAGGTAAGCCCATCCATTAGGGCAGTAAACAGTTAGCTCCTAACTATAATGTCCTAAGTTAAAGAACACAGGTACTATAAAAACAAACTTTAACTTGATTTTAAACAATAATTAAAAACTTTCAGCTTGAGCACACTGTCATGCCCTTAACAGTTATGTTTACAGGCCTTCGGAATAAAGATACACAAGTAAGTTAAATACCACTTAATTCTTCACAACACACACACAAAAAAAATCCACATATAAAAATTTAAAAAATTTTTTTCTGTAACATTTATAGTAGCAATTTTTATGAATTATTTTTATGCTTACAGTCAACTTCATAAAATCAGTAATCTTTCCTTTAAGTACATTTCCCTGGTAATTTTTGGAAGGTCACACACGTCAATGAACAAATCCTCCACATCTCTTAGGGTGAGAGAAAGCAAGTAAACGGCAAGTCCAGACACTTCCAAGTCTCAGATAAAATAGTTTTCACATTACATTTTATAAAGTTTAACCGAGCAGTTAGCAAAAGCTTCACATTTCACTTTCTGCTCTTACCAGGACATTATAAAAGATTCACACTGTATAAAACAGCAATTAAACAGTCACAAACAAAATGAAAGATCTAATAAAATGTGAAAGATGTCTGCCCTAACAAAATGTATCTAAGATTCATGTAACACAAGGACACTCAGGGTAAACTCTGGGCATGAGGTACTCACAAAAGACAGTACCTTTCTATATGCTCTATTGAGAGCCAAGTAGCAAAAAACTCATTAAACTTCTATAAAAAATACTCATTCAAACTTAGACAGAACCGTCTGCCAATCTGCATCCCCCTTCAGGGTTGTTCACAGAGCAACAGAAAATGACACGGCAAATTGTAAAACACTTGCACACTGCTGTTAGGCCTTATTCTGTACTGTATTTTTTGAATTATACCCTTAATGCTTAAATTGTATTAACAGAACATGAGGTAGGATTATAATTTACTGGCAATTTAATTCAAAATTGCTTATATAAAGATAAAATGATAAAAAATGATTTTCTTCTTGGGAATTATTGTGGTGAGATACTAGTTAAAAACTAAAGTTTTCTCAACCTAAAACTGAAAAAGAAAACTAAAACTCCTGCATATCCCAGAGTAAAAGTCTTATATATTAATGATTTTAACACACAAGAAATTACAAATATGCCAAGGACTTACACACACACAAAACAACTGCCCTAAGATTTTGAAAGAAAGCCATACCCGTCTTCCATGCATCCCCCTAAAGAGCATCAGTGTTTACATGTAAGGAGATACAGGCTGTAACAATGCAGTGTTAGTGTACGTATACCATCACACAGGTATAGCAATTTCAATGCATTAGAATATCAAACAATGCCTATCCAATACCAACAATCCAGTGCTCTAGGTTATAAATCTAGCCTTCGGTGTTAGGTCACACTGGCTTTTATTTATTATGCTTTAGGAAAGCATCCTCACAGCCTTGGGAGAAATTAAATCAACTGATGATGGATTCACCATTGTACATTATAGAAAAAAAAAAATCAGACCATAAAAGGTTTTAGGAAGCAAGAGAAGATGTGCATATGTAAATTTAACAGGCACATTCCAATAAACATAGACAGCTATGTTGATAAACTCTTAATGTACAGGCTGTTAGAAAGGTCTGGTAACAAGAAAGGGAAATTAATTAAAATTACAGGCTAGCTAGAAGAAGCAAAAGTCTATAATTTAGTCTTCAAAAAGCTATTCATAACATAGAGCGCCCAAATCAAAAAGCAGTACTATTAACTGTGGCTGCATTTCCATCAGAAACACCATGCACCATCAAGCGCATGGATTCACTAGAGGGCTGCTTGACAAAACAGAAAACAATACCTTTAGCCTTAGTTTTCCTCTTGGCTAACCCACCAGGTCCTTCTGTTGGTATTTACAAGATAAAAAGGGATTATGAAGACAATGTTGAGGAAATTAAAATTCAGCACCTATAAATTAAACTATATTTCTATGAAACTAATTAAAGTGCTTAAGTTCACCATCTAAAGGAAAATAAACA
>JADRCC010550760.1:0-17191 GCA_019843855.1 Hylomyscus alleni
GTCAACAAATGGCTTCCTTTCAGATCACATAGATCACGCTGGGCTTTGAAGATGACTAGCAGACAAGTGTTTGGTCGCGTAGACTTTCGCTCCATCAAAACATTGAGCTGAAAGTTTGATAGGGCGAGAGGACTGGGTTCCTAGGGTTCCTAGCTTAAGTGTCGTATTGGTGTTCATTGTTCACTCTTCTTATACCGACTGCATCATAAACATTTCATTTCATTTTTAAAAAGTTTCAGTATTGTCTTAGTTTGTTTTTTAAGATTATTTATTTTATGTATATGAGTACACACTGTAGCTGTACAGATAGTTGTGAGCCTTCATCTGGTCGCTGGGAATTGACTTTTAGGACCTCTGCTTGTTCCGGTCAATCCAGCTCGCTCTGGTAGACCCTGCTCACTCCGGTAGACCCTGCTCACTTAGTCCCTGCTCACTCCTGCCCAAAGATTTATTTATTATTATAAATGAGTACACTGTAGTTGCTGTCTTCAGACCCACCAGATTGTGAGCCACCATATGGTTACTGCGATTTGAACTCAGAACCTTCAGAAGAGCAGTCGGTGCTCTTACCTGCTGAGCCATCTCACCAGCCCCAACATTTTTTTTTTTTAACTTTGTTTTAGACTGTGGGGCAAGGTTCAAGTCTGGCCTTGAATTCACTGTGTAGCTGAAGGAGACCTTGAACTTCTTATCCTTCTGCTTCTCTCTCTTGAATGCAGGGATGGCAGATATGTGCCACCAGACATGCATTCATACAATGTAAAGCCAGCACTTTCTGTAAACTAGGCAAACACTCTACCGACTTAGTTATATCCTCAACCCCTGAGTTGGGATTTTTGATAATGGTCTGGCTCTGTTAGCTGGCTATATGGCCCATTTTGGGTAAGTGCCATCCCCTAAAATATGTATGTATGTCCTAACCAAAAGCACATGTGATTAAGATATTGTTTGGAGATAAAGGTTTTGTAGATGTATCCAATGAAGATGTTCATATCTAGATTACTGTAAAGGGAAAGTTACATGTATGGAATGGGGACATAGAGTCAGAGACATGAATGAGGAAGGGGGTTCTTGGCTGATAAAGGCGGAGAAAAGCAACACAAGCAAGAATTGCCATGGCTGCCCACAGGGAGGCTTCTTCAGAATCTTCATGGGGAGTGTGGTCCTGCTGACGCTGTTTGTGACTTCCCCTTCTGGACTGTGAGAGGATACATTTCTGATGTTTAAACTACCCTGTTTGTGGTCACAAGTTCTGGTAATCATTAGCCTGGGAAACTAAATCAGGACCTTAAGCAAACTGTTTCCATTTCCGGTCCCCACCCTAGACCTATGAAGCATGGCTGTCTGCAGGATCTGCCCAAGGCTCCCTGTGGGAATATCGTCTGTAAGCATGTATGACCTTGCTCTTAGGAATGCCAGTGGCTTTTCTTGGAGTCAGATGGCAGCTATATAAAGAGCTAGACAGATAGGCCAGTGTTGGTCATGCCTCCACCTCTCGAGGGTTCTCTCGAACCTGGTTCATAATGGATGGTTAGAAATATTTTGTGGAATGAGGTTATTAGGAATAACCAATAGCACTCTGCAATGATAGTTGTGGAACATTCCTGGCCAGAAACTGCTCTGAGGGTGAGGCATTGGGTATTCAACCACTGTGAAAGCCTGTGTGCAGCTGAGACAGAGGTCGAGAGTATTACACGTGCATGTAGAGACGCCAGAAGTGTCAGGTTGCAGATTTCAGAGGCCAACACAGACTGTCCTGGGCATACAAAGAGGCCATGGGTGCCATTTTGCCTGACCAGTCTTAGCTTTACAAAGCCACAAGGCACCCATAACTCATGCAGTCTTAAGTAGGTGCCATGGGTATCCCAGATCAGAGGAACTTTAGTGGCACAGTGAGTCTTGCACAACCTGTCACAGAGCAGTTTTACTCAAAATAGACTTAGTGAAAACATCTATTCCCAGAAGAGCTTAGAGAGCTATGGAGCAAGGAGAGGGGCATGGTCATGGTGGCTGGATAATAGCTGGATAATGTAAGAAGAGGGAGTATGGACAGCCTTGGATAGGTCATGCTCTTGATGGTCCCTGCAGAGAATACACACACATACTCATATGTACACACACACACATACACACCCACACACACAGAGGGAGAAGAAGAGAGAGAGGTGGGGAAGGAGAGGGAGAAGGAGAGGCAGACAGGGAGAAAGAGGGATGGAATGCCTTCTAGTTTCCTGCCAAAAGCTTTTCTCCTTTAACAATTACATTATGAAAATAAGTTCCTCCATCTTATTTCACTACTGTTGTGGGAGATGACAGATGATCAGAACTGATTCTCACAGTGCTATGTTTGAATGTGGAATGCTTGAACACTCGGCCCCAGCTGGTGGTGCTGTTTGGAGAAGTGGACACTCGCTAGAGGAAGTGTGTTGTGGGAATTTAAAAAATGAATCCGCCCCGCAAACTTTCCGCTGGGACACATTCTTGAACCAGTATTGACCAGCATCACCACATCCCGGTGGTCTCTTATTATTCTCTCCCAGCTATTAAAAACATCTCGCTCACATACAACTCTTTTCACACTCCGACAATCATTCCTCTAAATAGCGCCTAAGACCCGGTAAGTAAAGCATGACTCTTAAAACCTTAATATCCAATCAGATTTATATAATAATAAGATCACAATTTACAAGATGCCAATACAATGATTTCAGAACCAAATAATAAAGACAATATTCTAACCCAATTTATCTATTTTGTAAAAACCTTTGCTTGGTTGTATAACCTCATGGGGTCTGGCTCCTCCTCATCGTCTGTCTCCATGACGACCTCCCTCCTCCTGCTCCTCTGACCTATTTCCTGCTCCAACTCTAGCTCCACCTCTGTATTCCTGTCCAATCACAGGCCTATCACTGCCCTAATGTGATTGGTCAGAGAAAATGCTGAAGCAGAAGCACATCATTGTGGGCGGGCCTTGAGGGTTAATAGCCTGGCCCCACTTCCTGGTTCTATTTTTTTCTTCCTGAATGGGAATATAATACAAACCAGCTTCCTTCTGCTCCTGCTGCCGGGCTTTCCTGACTATTACCACGTCTTCTTCACCATAACAAAACAATTCCTTTGAACAGTGAGCCAAAATAATTCCTTCCTTCCTTCCTTAAGTTGCTTCTCATCAGGTATTTGGTCACAGCAGAGAGGAAACTCATTAACAGAAGCTGGGGATTCAAGAGGCACTGGGAGAATAGGGCTTATTTGGCTTACAGTTTTAAGGTCCAGTCCGTCATGGTGGCCGGAGAGTGAGGTAGCTGGTCACATTGTGTTCACAGTCAGGAAGCAGCTCAAAATGCATGCTCAGCTTACTTTCTCCTTTTTACTGGGGATTCCAGTGGATGGATGGTGCTAATCACACTTCATTTGCTTCTTTCTCCCCACTTCAGCTATCTAGAACTCCCTCACAGCCATGCCCAGAGCTTTGCAAGTAGGGGATTCTAGCTCCTGTCAGGTTGACAGTCACAGTAACTACTACACACCCACTGAAGGCTCTGGCAGGGTATTTGCTGTGCCTGAACTCTGCAGTCACACTCGGAATAAATTCAGTGGTTTCTCGGATTTCCAGGCCTTGGTGAGCATGTAAAAAGAGGATCCTGTGAGCTGCTTTCTCTTGTCTTTCCAGTAATGGCTCTGAACAGTGGGGAAGAGGCGGCCGTGGACACCTGCGCATGCGCGTGAGTAATGAGAACCAGCTACACACTAGACATCAAGTTTAGCAGCTTTTTTTCTGCAGATGCTTCATGCTCCCAAGCTATCTCTCAGGGTCATTATGGATGCTGTCTCCTTCCTTCTACTGCCATCTGACCATGTCAGCTTTCTTCCTTGCTAGAGCCCTCTGTGCCCACTCACTTCTGAAGGTCGTCTGCTCCTAAGACTCGAGAGATTCTCAAGGCTCTGCCCCCACCTCTAAATGCCTAATCCTAATTAGCTATTAAAGTTATTGTTCTATAAACATTTCCAAGAGCATTTAGGTTTTCTCTGAACTATTTTTAGCAACCATATAAATTAAGTGATCTCGGGGCAAATTCCTGTATTAACACACTGTCAACGTGTCTGTGTCTTGGAGAAAAAGATGACTGGATGGGGATGGGAGCATCTCTGGCATGAGCTAGAAACCTAGGACAGTGGAAACTCCCAGGAATCCCATGAGGGGGGGTCTAGCTAAGACTCCTAGCAATGGCAAATGTGGAGCCTGAACTGGCCATCTCCTGTAACCAGGCAAGACTTCCAATGGAGGGATTGGAACACCAACCCAACAACAAAACCACTCTCTTCTCACCTGATTCGTGCATTAAATCTTTCTCTGCTACTTTCGTGTCTGGCCATGCTTATTGTAGCTTTGCACTTACCAAAATGCCAGCTCCTTGTGAGGAAGAACGGAAAGACATGGAAGTTATGGAGACACGGGAAGGGACAGGACCCCCTGACTAAGAAGTGTGTTGAAGCCACTCAGGAGCTGAGAAACTAGACTTTCCATACAGTTAGCATCCCCTATGATGACTGACAGGGTTAGTCAGTGTTCCTCTGGTATACTGATGTTTTAGGGTAAAACAAGAATGGTGCCAGCTTGAGGTCTGAATATCTATGACCTTGGGTATGGCCACACTTCTTTCCCCAGACATTTCGAAGGAATGACAACGAAACAGTTAACTCTTATAGTGAATTATCTGTGACTGTATCCATCAGCTGGCATAAGCAGAAGATGCTCAGGACTTCACTTTGTCCTCTCACAGCATCTCAAATGAGCTGTGGCCATCCATGAGGCTGAGGGGCTGGGGAATGTAAGTACATTATAGCTGTCTCTTTATCTGCAACCACGCTACTCTGCAAGGCAAGGCTTATCTCCCTCCAGGCTGCACTCTACTGGGCCCTGGTCCCAGAGGCTCCAGTCCTCTGCAAATGCAGGACTCAAAGATTTATATCCACCTGAGCCCACATGCTGCTTCATGCTGGGGAGCACTATGGCTGGGCTCGAGGAAGGGAACGGCAAGATGAGCCCTGCAGTTAGTTTGAAAAGACTGTTTAGGATGCAGCGTGCATCTATCTGCCTTCGAGGAAATTGCTAGGTCTGAGGCAACTGCATTTCACACAACCTCTGTATCCTGCTTAGGCCTGAACTTCCTCTTTTGGCACAGCAAATGCTGAGACAAAATCCTCCACATGGTAAAGGCAGAAAACAGTTGCTGAGTTAGGCAGTTTTTAGAGCAATGAAGCCACAGTTGGCCACATATTTTCCTCTCCCTACCAGTCCACTTTCATTGATCTTGCCTCATTCTACTTCTTTTATTTTTAAGATTTATTTATTATTATATGTAAGTACACTATAGCTGTCTTCAGACACACCAGAAGAAGGGGTCAAATCTCATTCCGGATGGTTGTGAGTCACTAAGTGGTTGCTAGGAGTTGAACTCAGTACTTTTGGAAGAGCAGTGACTGCTCTTAACGGCTGAGCCATCTCTCCAGCCCGCTTCATTCTACTTCTGCCACCCAACTCTACCAAGTCCCTCTTCCCACTTTCATTTCACCCAAGACCACACAATGAGGACAGATGAGATCAATGGTGTAAGAACTGAATTATTTTCTGTCACTTTCTCTCTCTGATGAAGGCAGAGTGGAAAGGGGGGTAAGGAGGCATGAGTGGAAAGAATTTGGGACAGGAAATCTCAGCATCTGGGGTTTCCCTGTTTTGTCCCCATCCTCTCCCCTGGGAAGGAGGACCAGCCAGCCTCCCACTCTCTGTAGTAGAGAGGCCATGCTGGTAAGTTCCCTGCAGTCCCGCTGGGGTTAAGACTGAAACAAGCAAGCTGCTCCTGGCTCTCACACTATGGTGCTTTCTGAATTAATTCCAAGTCTGTTATTTAAGTTAAGTTCCAGCTGCAGCTGCTTTGAAAGAAGTCTGGTTTTCTCCAGAAGTTTTAATGAGTGGCCGAGGTGCTGGTTCATCAGAAGGCTGCTTCCCCAGGAAGCCTCCAAAAGGTATAAGCAGGGACAACCAGTGGAGAATCCCCAGGGCCTCCTGAAGTGGGCATTCCATCAATGTGAGGAGCCCAAGAGAGGCCTCATAGAGCTTCAACAAAGGTAAAGGACAGTTGACTCTGTCCCAGTCAGGAGCCCTGGGCTAGAGCAGGGAATTTGCTGTCTTTGAAACACAGCTTTACTTAGCTTCCTATTTGAAATTTTATCACAAACTCTTATGATGGTGTATATAGCAATTAGAAATAAGGAAGAAATAGGCATCTCTTTAAAAAAAACAAACTCTTTTTTACAATATGCCATAAAATAGCAAGTTGTGTACATTTATAAAAACCTTTTAATTGCACCATCTATGTAAGATCCATAAATAACTACTATTTATTGAAGACTTACCAAATGTCAAGATTTAATTAAAGGCTTTCCATGTCTTATCTAATCAGATCCTCCCAAAAACATTGTAAGGAAAGTAATATTTTAAGATCTAACTATATAAATGAGAAAAACAATATCAAAGAAAATGTAAGTGACCTCCTCAGATCCCAGAATCAGTAAGAATGAGAACCAAGCCATGAATGCAGTTCCTGTAACTCTTAAGAAAACCATTGACAGTGATTGATTATTTCCTAAAATGGGTCATTCTCTTCATCTTAGATGATCTGTAATAAAAAACATTATAAATATAATTTGCATATATAATACATGGGAAGAATGTTTTATTGGAAACTGGCCAGCTAATGAGAATTTTTAAAAGAACACAACCTAAACAAAGTCATGTACATTTTTATTTCCATCTATTTCATTCTCTGATGTATTTCAAAGGCTGCTTTGCGGGGCCCTTCATCTGCCTGTAATCTTTGAAAATACTCTGGGGCCTAATTGTTCAGTCACTTAATGAATCTCATTCCCTTGGAGATTCTCTACCTGGCTTAATAACGTCTTTTAAGACAGTCAAGTGACTGGCTGCATGGAATCACACAGGCATACATGGCTGTAAGTCAGTTGTAATATCCTCAGATTTGTGTTTTGTTTTGCTGACTCTGGGGTAAATGAACTTTTAACAAAGATCAATGTGTCAGCATAAAAGGAAATCTCTGTAAAGCTTTGCTTTCTGGTTCACATTTCGGGGGTTCGGGGTGTTTGGAAATACGTAACTTCCAAGTGCTGAGCAGACACTTTGACTAAAGGTCACACTGGCCATGGGAAAATGAGCTTCTGTGTGGCACTCCGTTCATCTTTGTGGTTCAATTAACCTTACAGTTGCAGAGCATCAGAGCGGGTGGAGATCAAGCCTGTGCCTGGAACACAGCCTCTGAATCTGAAACAGCACAAGATTTCTCAAGGCAGTGGGAAGAGGCTCGACAGCCGAGAGTGCTGCTGACTGTCTGGGGGATCTGCATTTGGATTCCAACACCTACAACAGGTGGCGCAGAACTGCCTGTAAGCCCAGCTCCAAGGGATCCAATGCCCTTAACTCTCTTTAACGCCCTCTTCTGGTCTCTGCACATTTGCCATACACTCACATGCATATATATGCATAGAAATAAAAATGTAAAAACAAAAAAATCAGAAGAAAACAGCCACAGATTCTACTGGTGCTATGACTTCTAAGAGTGCTGCCATCTCAAGAGTGTCTATGGCAGAGACTCTCAAACCATAGGTCAAGACCCCTTTGGGGACCGAATGACCCTTTCTCAGGGGTAGCCTAAACCATCCTGCCTATCAGATACTTGCACTTTGCTAGTATTAAGTACTACCTTTGTTGCTACTACAAAGGGGGGGGGTCACCACAATTTGAGGAACTATGTTAAAGGGTCACTTGCAGCATTAGGAAGGTTGAGAACCATGGGTCCATGGAATCTTCCAGATTTCCAAGGCTACTAACTCATTTTCATTTGTGTTTATAGCTTAACATATGGGTCACAGCATTGGTCTTGGCAAGCTACAGTCAAAGATGGAGAGTTCTCATTATATAGGCTATGAGCTTTGGCTCACTTATCTTCAGAGTTTATTGAACTCTTGTCTTTCCTTATTGATGATGTTAGACTTGAAAGCATGTGATTCTCGGTATCTCTGCTCTCCTCACGACATCTAGCTCCTGAGTGTGATGCAAGCCATGCTCAGCACTGAGAAGATGCCCAGTAACCACAGATAGACCCTGTATCCTCCTGACCTACTATCCAGTGTTATTGTTTCTTGGCATTGGAACATTCTTACCTGAAGGGAGTAGGGGGTAGGGTGACAAGGTACATGAAGTTGACAAAAAAACTAGCAAAGTGCAAGGTCCTTCATTGATGTTGTGTAAGTAGTAACATTCTTGTTGGGGGATAGAGAGTCTTCAGAGGTGTAGCTGCCTGCAAGTTGCAGCTCACCTGCATTTCAGCCATTCTGGGTAGGCTTTTCAGGGACATGGCTTCTGCGATCACCCATGCTCCTGTAAATACGCATAGTAAATACAAGCTGGACTTACATAGACTCATTTATCTGCTTGTGTTGCTTTCTTTATCTGGGGTGATGAGAAATGAGCTCAAAGGAAAAGCCATGCAACAAGGGGGATCCACACAGAGCCACAGTGCCACCAACTATGTTCCACATAGTAGCAAGCTCCCTCCCACACTGTTGTACTAAATCCAGCCTGTCACCCTGTGAGGCAGATTCCTTTTTACTCCATTGGCTTATGAGAACATAGAGGCTCTGGGAAGCAAACCCCATGTCTCCACAGGGCCGCAAAAGCTATTGCAGAAGATAGAGCAGAGGCTTGTCATCACGTCTACCCAACTGCAGAGCCCTGGAGGCTAAATCTCTATGCACTGCTGTTTCTACACAGTACAGCTTCCAATGAGATACTCAGATAGGGTGTCCTGCCCAGTATCTGAGGAGAGGTGTGTGGTAGGAAGGAACCAGAGGTTTATCTGTGAAGAATTGTTCTCTCCCCACTCCTATATTCTCACCCCCATGCTGGGAGAAGCCATGTCCGCCGTATCACCCCAGAAAACATGGACTCCAGGTCAAAGACAGGAACTCTGCAGAAACAGTAGTAGCTAGAATATAAAGCTCACTCCGCTAGGCCACCCAAGCCACAGTTCCACAGTGTGAAATAAAGAGGTAACAGATGCCCCAGTGTGGCTGGTGGATTACATTCTAGGAGAAGAACTAGGAGGAAAAAAATCATTTTTAAAATAACAATAATTACACCTGCTCTTACTTCCAAAGCCGGAAATGAATCTTCCCTTCACTCCCAAGGGAAAGGCCACCTCTGTGTTCTGAGCTATGCACGAGACAGACATCCAGGGAAGGAGCTTGTGATGAAGACAGTCATGCCTCTGCTTACAAGGCACATGAGAACATGAGAAATTACTGGAGTTGCCTTCCCACAATGACAAGACACGAGTAGTGTGCTAGTAAGAGTGAAGCAGGTGGCAGAACAGAATGACTTCATCTTTATAAAACATTGCTTTTTTTTGTATAATTATTTTGAAAGAGGTAGAAGAACATTTGTAGGCTTAGTTTTTTTGTTTTTAAATCTGCTTTTTAATAAGGGTTCTCAAACTCTTCTAGCCAACCATCCAAAGGTAGGGGAGAAAAGATGGGAAATAGGACAAGGACCTGTTTAGAAGTAGTTCTTTGGGACGATTCTAATCTCTGTTTGTTAGGATACCAGCGGTCCAGTTCATAGTGTCAAAATAGCAAAAACAAGTCAGCAGCAGTGACACAATCCAACAGAAACAGTCAGGCCTCCAGGGAATCAGCAGGAGCAGTGGCAGCCTCTAGAACCAGCCAGGATATCAGAACTTCTCTGCCGTACCTATCTCAATGAAGTGAAGATCAGCCAAGACTCAAGACCAACTAAGCATTGCAAAGGCTTCACAAGCGCCCCATCACTGTCCCTTGAATCCTATTTATACTCTCTCCAAACATCACGTCTTACACAGGTCTTGCTTCAGCAAGACACCACGTGAGTCTGCATCACATGACACGACCAGAAACTTCCACTTCAAACATTCATCCAGATTTCAAGAAAGAAGAGGTAACGTTTATTGGTTTTTAGCTTAAATTTTTGAGTTAACATATATTACTAGTGGTATTAAATTTTTAAATAAAAAATAACCCAAAATATTCAACTGAGTAACTGAGAGGGCCCGCACAGTTCCATTGCTGCTTTGTGCGTGGGCATGTAACACAGGTCAGCTCAACACAGCACTTCACGTTCTTGCAGGAGACCTGACTCTGATGCTGATGCCAGTGCCGGTGCTGGTGCCGGTGCCAATGTTGGTGGCAAGAGAACACTTCCTTAAACATCAAACTGCTTGCAAACTCTTATCTTCCATGGAATGGCAGAAGTGGCACATGGACATGCCTAATCCTCACCAAGTACAACACAAGGGATTAGGTCAATTCTACCCTCCCATCAGTCAGACAGATCAATCTGAACAGATCTCCAGAGGAGCCATTATTTTACTGTCTGCATTTGATCCAAACAACTAAAAATATTATAAATTATTTGTAGTATTCAAGTCCTTTTTATACTTTTATGGTTCCTCCACACTACAAATATTTTTTGGTTTAAGGTTTAGATTAATATACCACGCATATACAGATACCACATTCCATATACACAATAATATCCACACACAAACAACCCCCACACCACACAACCCCCCCACTCCATCCTCTTCACACACATATACATGTATATATTCCCCAGTGTATACTTCCCCATGCCCAAGTTCTTATCCTTAAAGAGGAATAATGATCCCCTAATTACCTCACAATCTAAGGTTGGTGTAAGATAAAATAAAAGGAAAGACCTTTTAGCATAATGTCTGGCATATAACTATTAGATAATGTCAAATTTTCTGTAATGAGTAAATAATACTCTATAATAAACCAAAATAAAAGTGAACTTTAACTTTAAACTTCTTCCTTATTCTCCAAATGTCAATATACCTATTTTTCGGGATGTTACTGTCTGTGAAATTTACCGTAACTTAAAGCATAAAGAGCCAAGACATTTCTAATAGCTGCTTTTTAAGATAGCTCAAACTACTAGGAAAGAGACTGAGTTTTTAATAAGTGCTTCAGTCTATAAAACTGTAGAAACAGTCTGGTCACTTAACTAATTGCTTGCCAGCCTGTCCTACAGGCATGATCAGAAAGATATGTGCCATTTGCCTGGGTTCCCACACATTTGCTCCTGAGCTGAAGGCCCATGAGGCTACTGCAGGACTCTGAAGCAGTAGCCCTCGAAGAAGCCCTGCACAGAGGAAGGGAGGATGAAGTCAGAGCCTCTACAGCCCACTCTTGGACTCCTTCATTACTCACAATATTTTCCTTTGTTATTTTGTATCATGGGTTAGAGAGATAGGGAAGGGGGTTGGTTTGGGTTACTGCTGTCTAGTCACCTACAGCTGGGAAAGCAAGGGCACATTAGAGACATGTGGCTGCTGGGGCTCATGCTTCTGTATTATGGTGTGTGTGCATGTGTGTACATGTGTGTGTACGTGTGTGTACATGTGTACATGTGTGTGTACATGTGTGTGTATGTGTGTGTACATGTGTGTACGTGTGTGTATGTGTGTGTACATGTGTACGTGTGTGTACACATGTGTGTACGTGTGTGTGTATACGTGTGTGTACATGTGTGTGTACGTGTGTGTGTACGTGTGTGTGTGTGTGTACCTGTGTGTAGCAAGTGGAATGGTGTGTACGTGTGTGTACATGTGTGTATGTGTGTGTATGTGTGTGTACATGTGTACGTGTGTGTACACATGTGTGTACGTGTGTGTATACGTGTGTGTACATGTGTGTGTACGTGTGTGTGTACGTGTGTGTGTACACGTGTGTACGTGTGTATACGTGTGTGTACATGTGTGTGTGTACGTGTGTGTGTGTGTGTGTACGTGTGTGTGTGTGTGTGTGTGTGTGTGTGTGTGTGTGTGTACCTGTGTGTAGCAGGTGGAATGGTGGAGAGGGTTGATTCTTATGAATCTATTGCTGATCTGACATCTCCAAAGGTCTTCTCCAGACTCACTCTGGTTCTAAAGGAACCATTTTTCTCAAATCTTATATTATTCTGGATAATGTCCTCTCTCTGGATTTCAATGTCCTAACCAGAAATACTTTGGTGATACTGAAGAGCCTTTGAGCTTTAACAGTACCCAACATGTCATCCAGCATTGGGGAGATGGTCTTAAAAGTACATTCAGTATTGAGGACAGGTGACAGGTCCCACATGGAAAGACTGACTACAATCGAATTGCCAAGAACAAACCCTCTCCCAAATACACCATTTTTTGTAGATTAATGCATTGTCTAAGTTTGCTTAATAGGGCTTTTCCTCTCTGGAAAGTATATTTTCCTACTCTGTGCAGTTTCATGGTGTTTGAGGACAGAGTGCCCACCATGCCTCTTTCACAATGCTTTGCTACAACCCACTTACCTCAATGAACTAATTACCTGCTGGGGCAAGGAACTTAGCCCCTGGATAGGGTGGAGTATGAGGTTGAACCTTGACTTGAGGTTAAATGTAACTTCCATGTTGAGTCTGCCAAGTGACCTCTCCCGGATGTGCCACATCAAAGAGTCCCTGTTTCTAGTCACCCAGGGTTCTGCAATCTCTAAACTGGGTGACAGAATAACTAAAATTGGTAATTATTTTGTTTGAACTACCTCTTTCATTTCAGAAGCTGTGAAATCTTCAGTGGAAATAAATATCCTATGGTCTTCATACCATTCCTCTGAGAAAAACTAGGAGCATCTCACAGACCAAATTCTATGTGAGACATTGCCCTCCAGGATATTCATTTTCTATTGAATTATTAGATAAAGATGAGAGCCACTTTCCCCAACAACCTCAGTCTCCCAAGACCCAAAATCTTCATTGTATCACCAGGGTTACTTGTATTTTTGGTGCCATTATCAGTATTATCTAGCTATCCAGGCTCTTAAGATTTAAGGGTTACACAAATAGGCTCTCCACAAATGAGGTCATCATTCAGAAGAGGTTTTTTTTATTTCTAATGCAAGATTAACTTTATATCCATAGAAGATGCTTTCTACTCGGAAAACAATTTTGTTTTATTACTTTTTCTTTCTTCCTTCCATTCCCCTGCTATCTTTCTCAGTTTCTCCCTCCTCCTCTCCTTTCCCATCCTCTTCCTTCTCTCCTTCCTCTCCCTTCCCTCTCCTCACCCCTTTCCTTCCTTGCACTTCCTTCCCTCTTCTCTCCTCTTCTTTCTGTCCTCTCTCCTTCCTTCTTGTTCCTCTCTCATCTTCCTTCTCTACTTTTTTCTCCTGCTCATCTCTAGTGCTTAAGATGGAACCCAGTGCCTCATGCCTTCCAAGCCAGTGTTCTATCATGAGGATCATTCCAAAGCCCCTGTTCAAGCCCTTGACCAACAATAGGAATGATCTTATGACTAAGAGTCACAAGATCAAGGTCCATTCATTAATGGTTTACCCAAGTATCTAAGACCACCTTGTCTCACAGCATAAACACAATGGCTAGCTGCTGAAATGCCAAAGGTAGGATCATCAAGAGCATGGACAGCTGTAAAGTGGTAGAAAAAAAGGGTTTCCAAGGCTGTTTGTTTAGAGAAAGTGTGAAAATGGGATGAGCTTCTCTGCTTTGGAGAAGTCTATATGCGTAATGACTGTTCCTGGTTGTCAACTTGACTATATTTGGAATGAACTATGATCCAGAATTGGAAAGCTCACCTATGATCCAGATCTTGAGGCTGGGAGATACAAGTTTCTGACCTGGATCTTGGCATAGAGATCCTGAGGCATAGTGGCTATGAATCCCAGAAGACTAAAGCAAGTTCTCTGAGTTCAAGGTCAGCCTGAAACAAAACAAATCCCAGATCTAGGCGTGGTGGTACATATCTTTAATCTGGGCCACACCTTCAGCTGGAGACCTACATAAGGACATTGGAAGAAGGTAGATTTGCTCTTCTTTACCTGCTCACATTTACTTGCAAGCACATCTGTTTGGAATCTACTAGCCTTGTGGGACTGAGGAACTACTAGATCCTTGCACTTTCCATTCACGACTGATTATTGTTGGAGAGTTGGACTACAGAATGTAAGTCAGTATTCTGCTAGCAGCTTTTACATGAAGATGTAGAACTCTCAGCTCCTCCTGTACCATGCCTGCCTGGATGCTGCCATGTTCCTGCCTTGATGATACTGAACTGAACCTCTGAACCTGTAAGCCAGCCCCAATTAAATGCTGTCCTTTATAAGACTCGTCTTGGTCATGGTGTCTGTTCACAGCAGTAAAACACTAAGACAATATGACAGTCCTCTTGATTGTCAACCGGACCAGATTGAGAAGCACCTTCAATTAATAAAGAGTATATGTGTTTACGTGTGTTTGTGTGTGTGTATGCAAGTATGCATGATTGTGAGTATCTGTGTGTGTGTGTGTGTGTGTATGTATGTTTATATCTGTGTCTGTATTGTTTCCACAGATGATTAAGTATGTTCTCAATATTAGTGGCACTTTCCCATGGGCTGGATGTCCAGGTGAAATAGGAGAAATTCAGGATATGGTTTTGTGGTATAATTTGTACTAATATAAGCTGCACCTCCCCTTCTTCCCCCCTCTCTTATTCTTGGCCACAGTGATGTGAGGTATTCTGCTTCACATCTCCACCATGACAGTGAGGGTGAGCCAAATGAATCTATTGCCCTGTAAATTATTTTTCTTAGGATTTTCCACAGCAATTAAAAGTCAAAATAAATTGGACCTTGGTACTAGGTGGATTAGTTGCTATGAGTACCTGACAATTGTTTTCAGAAGTTTCTAGAAGTGGTTTGTAAGGGAAATTTGGAAAAGATTGGGATTTCAGGCTAGAACAGCTCTAGAATAATGTAAGTGGATAGTAATGGGTCATTCTGCTGAGTACTTGGAAATTTCAGGAAGTGTTAAGATTCCCACCCATCCAGACTCAAACACATAAAGGTTATAGTTCATCTGAAATATTTTGCTTTGAGAAGAGAGCTCCAGAGCTTTCCTAGAAATCCAACTAGAACTTCTGGGAAGTAGGGAAGTAGTTTCTTGCACTCAGTCATTCACTTGGAGTCTACCATGGCTGTGGTCTAAGGAGCCCCCCAACTATTCAAACAGACTCTGGAGTCATTCACACAGGCTTGGCTTTTCAGGTGTGCACAATGCAATGGTTATGGTGTCATGGAGGATTCCATCTGATTCTGGTTTGCATCCAGACAGCGTATGTTCCACAGTCCCTGTTGGTAGCTCCTCCAGGGACAATGGTTGCAGTATGAGGGGGAAGCTTGAGATGTAACTACCGAGGCCTTAGAATGTTACCCAGGAAAGCAATGAGGAATATCTTCCAAGAAAAGCTGCTGGCAGTAAGCAGACCCAGCCTAAAAGATAGGCCATGCTGACTTCAACTCATAAGGTCATAAGGGCAGGCCTAAGTGCTCAGGAACTTCAGGCCACTATGTGTACTCAATGCCAGATGAACCACAGGAGCTGATGTTTCTCATTCTGAAGCTTGGCTGTGATTTCAATACATCTTCATTTGCCATTCTCCTACTCTTCTCTTTTGGAGTAGGATTGTTTTATTCTTTGCTACTGTGGATTGGCAATACATGAGTTGATTTTTACCTGAATTTACAACTAAAAAAAGTATCTCAAGTCTCAAAAAAGACCCTGAACCTGGACTTTTGAATAATATTGAAGCATTAAGTCTAGATTCTTGGTAATAGACCAAATGCATTCTGTATTTCAAAATGAACATGAATTTGGAAGGTGAATTGGAGTAGAAATAGACTTATAATGATTTAAGAAGATATATTTGGGAATCAAGTTGACAAGAAGTAGAGTTGTTATAATTGATCTTCATGGTCAACTTGACTAAATTAAGAAGCACCTCCGGGTGTTTCTAGTCAGGATTAACCAACGTGAAAGACTCAGACGCAGAATCTAAAATGGAAATCATGATAGTATCTACTTTGGGTTGTTTTGTAGGTGAAATGATCTCTTATTGTCACGTGACTAAGAACAGTGAATTTTATGTGGACTTGTAGTTGAAAGATACAGGGAGAGAGTGGAAAGGAGGGGGTGAGAGAGAATAAGGAAGTGAGGAAGGGCCAGTGAGAAGGGAGGAAAATGTGAATATTTAAGGGACCTCACCTCTGCCTCCTAATTCTCTCATAGGTCTCCCCTAACTTTTGTCCCATTGGTTCACAAGAAGAGAATATTCAGTGGGGTAATATATATTGGGGGAAAGGAGAGAAAAACTATAAAGAGAAAGACTATAAGAGTAAGGACGGATGTAGGTGTTGACTTATTAATAATATAACTGTATTCTCAAACATGTATAGATCATACAACATACTAATGTGTCCTCGTGGGTTAAATAAGCCTCTACGGGGAGCTGACTCCTGAGATCTGTGTTCAGTTTAAAGCTGACTTACAATGTCTTCCAAAGAAATGGATAATTCTAGTCTTGAGTCACAATCATGGGAGACTGTGAACAAAATGTAAACATGTCCTTGGGATAATGTGCTCACTATTTTTGTTTTAATTTAATTTTTTTTTCTCTTGGACATTGTTAGCTTTTTGTGTTATATACCAACATGGAAGAATTTATGAACCATCAGGATCTGAGCTCATTGAAAAAGCAGATGCTCCATTATAAAGAATGTTATAACTTGCCCTCTCCACTCCCAGGCGCTTCCAGCTCTCTGGGTACCTACCCATCCCTCTACAATGGCTTCTGTGAATAGCTGCTTTGCATCTGGATTCAATTCATTGCTCCTCCTTTAATTAGTCAAGAGTATCTCATTATCAGTCCATGCCTGGTCAATTATCTGATTTCCTGCAGTATCTATCAATCAACAGGACAGCGCCTCTGATTTAATTTGTATGCTCATGGCTCTGAGGCTCGTGTGGTCCTTCTTGTCAGAGATATATTAAGAAGATTTATTGCCCTCCTGGCAGATATTTCCTTCCTTGTTATCAACTTCTTGGAGCTGGGCAAACCTGCCAGGGCAACTCCTGCAGACCCTGGATCTCCTCTTGCAAAGGTATTTTCTGCCTGAGCTGGCTCAGGGGGATGACCCACCTTCAAGCAATGATTTCAGGGATCACATTGGGGAAACTATCCCCTAAATAGACCAGGGAAAGGCAAAGGGGGGGGGG
>JADRCC010550762.1:0-11147 GCA_019843855.1 Hylomyscus alleni
TTTTTTTCTCAACGAACCAGCTCCCAGTTTGGTTGATTCTTTGTATAGTTCTTTTTGTTTCTATTTGGTTCATTTCAGCCCTGAGTTTGATTATTTCCTGCCTTTGATTCCCTTTGGGCCAATTTGCTTCTTTTTGTTCTAGAGCTTTCAGATGTGCTGTCAAATTGCTGGTGTATGCTCTCTCCAGTTTCTTTTTGAAGGCACTTAAAGTTAAGAGTTTTCCTCTTAGGACTGCTTTCCTTGTGTCCCATAAGTTTGGGTATGTTGTGGCTTCATTTTCATTAAACTCTTGAAAGTCTTTAATTTCTCTCTTCTTTTCTTCCTTGACTGATTTATCATTGAGTAGAGTGTTGTTAAGCTTCCACGTGTTTGTGGGCATTCTATTGTTTATGTTGTTATTGAGGATCAGCCTTAGTCCATGGTGATCTGATAGGATACAAGGAATTATTTCAATCTTCTTGTATCTGTTGAGGCCCAATTTGTGACCAATTATATGGTCAGTTTTGGAGAAGGCACCATGAGGTGCTGAGAAGAAGGTATATCCTTTTGTTTTGGGATAAAAAATTCTATAGATATCTGTTAAATCCATCTGTTTCATAACCTGTATTAGTCTGACTGTGTCTTTGTTTAGTTTCTGTTTCCATGATCTGTCCATTGCAGAGAGTAGGGTATTGAAATCTCCCATTATTATTGTGTGTGGTGCAATGTGTGCTTTGAGCTATAGTAAAGTTTCTTTTATGAATGTAGATGCCCTTTGATTTGAAGCATAGAGGTTTAGAATTGAGAGTTCATCTTGGTAGATCATAACTTTGATGTATATGAAGTGTCCCTTCTTATCTTTTTTGATCACTTTAGGGTGAAAGTTGATTTTATTCGATATTAGAATGGCTACTCCAGGTGTTTTCTTGGGACCATTGGCTTGTAGAATTGTTTTCCAGCCTTTTATTCCGAGATAGTGTCTGTCTTTGGTACTGAGGTGGGTTTCCTGTATACAACAAAATGTTGGGTCCTGTTTACATACATGTCTTTTTATTGGGAAATTGAGTCCATTAATATTAATAGATATTAAGGAAAAGTAATTTTGCTTCCTGTTATTTTTGTTCTTACAGTTGGAATTCCATTCATGTGGCTATCTTCTTTTAGTTTTGTTGGAAGATTACATTTGTGCTTTTTTAGAGATGTAGTTTCCCTCCATGTGTTGGAGTTTTCCATTTATTACCCTTTTAAAGGCTGGGTTTGTGGAAATATATTGTGTGAATTTTGTTTTGTTATGGAATACTTTGGTTTCTCCATCTATGCTGATGGTGCTTTTTGCTGGGTATAATAGTCTGGGCTGGCATTTGTGTTCTCTTAGGGTCTGTATGACATCTGCCCAGGATCTTCTAGCTTTCATAGTCTCTGGTGAGAAGTCTGGTGTAATTCTGATAGGCCTGTCTTTATATGTTACTTGACTTTTTTCCCTAACTACTTTTAGTATTCTTTCTTTGTTTTGTGCATTTGATGTTTTGACTATTATGTGGCTGGAGGAATTTCTTTTCTGGTCCAGTCTATTTAGAATTCTATAGGCTTCTTGTATGTTCATTGGCATCTCTTTCTTTAGGTTAGGGAAGTTTTCTTCTATAATTTTGTTGAAGATATTTACTGGCCCTTTAAGTTGAAAGTCTCCACTCTCTTCTATTCCTATTATCCTTAGGTTTGGTCTTCTCACTGTGTCCTGGATTTCCTGGATGTTTTGGGTTAGGAACTTTTTGCATTTTCCATTTTCTTTGACTGTTGTGTTAATGTTTTCTATGGTATCTTCTGTGCCTGAGATTCTCTCTTCTATCTCTTGTATTCTGTTGGTGATGCTTGCATCTATGGTTCCTGACTTCTTTCCTAGGATTTCTATCTCCAGAATTGTCTCTCTTTGTTATTTCTTAACTGTTTCTACTTCCATTTTTAGGTCCTGGATGGTTTTGCTCAATTCCTTCACCTGTTTGCTTGTGCTTTCCTGTAATTCCTTAAGGGTTTTTTGTGTTTCCTCTTTAAAGGCTTGTACATGTTTACTCATGATCTCCTGTAATTCTTCAAGGGATTTTTTTGTTTGTTTGTTTCCTCTTTAAGGGCTTGTACCTCTTTACCTGTGTTCTCCTGTATTTCTTTAAGGGAGGTATTCATGTCCTTCTTAAATTTCTCTAGCACCATCGTGAGATATGATTTTAGACCAAATCTTGCTTTTCCATTCTTTTGGGATATCCAGGACTTGCTGTGGTGGGAGTACTAGGTTCTGATGAAGCCAAGTAGTCTTAGTTTCTGTTGGTATGATTCTTGCATTTGCCTTTGCCATCTGTTGATCTCTGGTGTTAGATGTTCTTGCTATCTCTAACTAGAGCTTGTTCCTCCTGTGGGTCTATACGCTGGTGTCAGCACTTCTGGGAGATCAGCTCTCCTTTTGTTAAACCTGGGCACAGATGGCTGTGGCTCAGTTGTCAGTCCTGAGTCCTGGGTTCAGAGTACACCCTGGAAACATGATCTCCTCTTGTGGGAAAGGTGCAGAGAGCACTGTGGATCAGTTGTTCCTCCTCAGTGTGGTCTGAGGCAGAAATGATCCTGACCAGGCTTCCCTTCCACTTGTGAGGCTTGTGCCTCCAGGTTTGCCTTGCCTTAGAAAGTCACCAGAGAGAAAATGGAGGATCTCACCCAGTCCCTGGGTTAGAGCACTCCCTGAAGGCAGGCTCTCCACTTGCAGGATGCTTAGTTAATCTTTATTCATTTCTTTTTCAAAATAAAAGCTAACATTTCCATTTTTTAGAACAATTCAAGTTATATCTTATGTGTTTGAATTACTTTGTCACTGTTACTCTTAGTTTATGATTAGAACTTTGATTTTTATCCTTTGAGTCAATTTTAATGCATTATTCTTAAAGATATGAACTCTGTAACAGGGTTCTTTTGATTAATCTCTTAATATAGTCTACAAACGTTAATATTTTATATATCAGTGTTATAAGCTGAATAGTATTTGGAGACATGTCTTGAGAAGTGATCATGATAGATGAGATCATGAGAGTGACACTTAATAACAGGATTAATAATCCTCTGAGATACTGGATAAATTCTTTCTACATTATCCTCCTTCCTATGACTTTCCCAGCCAACTCTGCCTAGTGAGGAGTCATTAGGAACACCTGTAAGCCTGGAGGAGAACCATCACTGGGCACTAAATCTGCCTATACCTTGTTCTTGAACTTCTCTGGCTTTAGACATTTTAGCCTTTCTGGAACTGTGAGCAAAGATAATTCTATCATTTGTATCACAAAATGTAAGACATTGTTCAGTGTCAGCTAAACACATGAAAGCATCAAATTTTTAAGCTCAGTTGTTCTGTTATATAATTTCTCCCTTATTTTCTCTAAAGATATTAAAGGAAAAAATTTTCAGCTCTTCTCTAATGAATAACTTGTTAAGTCAAGTGAAGAGAGGTGACACAGGGATCTGTGAGATTTGAAGAAAGGCTTGGTGTAAAGACTGGTAACATCATGCCTTCAAATGTAGGTGTGCTCAGGGAGTAACTCTGGACACACTTGAGCTAGAAAGCCAAATTTTAATGGAATGTTATGTGTGTTACCACTCAGGTTTAACAAAGAAAGAACAAACAAGCAAGCAAACAAAAAAATCTCACCCCATAACGACTTTATAGACAAAAGTGTAAAATGCTGTCAGGATATGGAGACTGATAAGAAACTGGGGCTTTTAGAAGTAATCTAGGAGAGATTAGAAAACCTGAGATCATGAGCCTGTTGTGAAACCATGTAGAAAAAAATATGTCACCCTGTCTTGATGAACCAAAAAAAATAATTTCATTAGAGGTGAATGGACAATTATAACTTCAGAAGACTGTATGTGCAGGCAAGACATACATATAATTACTGGGATATTAAGAGCAGATTGGACTGGGTATGATTACATGTTTTGCTGTCCTTTTGCTTGTATGCTCAGTTAATTTTTATTCATTTCTTTTTCAAAATAATTCAAGTTACATCCTATCTATTTGAATATATTTTGTCACTGTTACTCTTAATTTATGATTAGAACTTTGATTATATCTTGTGAGCCAATTTTATTGAACTGTGCTTAAAGATATGGATTGTGAAATAATTTTTAGTTTCATTAAATTTATTAAAAACAATAATGAGATAGGACCACCCACAATGAACTAACGAAAAGGAGAAAACAAGTTAATTTACTTTAAACCAGTCTTCTAGCTCTGTGGTTTATATCTGTGTTCTTTGACATCTTGTATACAATTCATGTATTGGAATTCACATACCTGGGGCAATGGATGTTTTCCAGATCTACAACATAAGTCAGACTGAGGGGCCTACTGTGACTGAAGGGGAGATATCAGAGAAACGCATGAGGAAAAGTATATACTAATCTCAAATGCCATCACAGAGCTTTCTAAGGTAATTATAATAATAATAAATGATAGTTTTGTTTAAAAGTTCATAGCAAAGGTTCTAAGTACTTAGCCTAATTTGTTTTTCCCAGTAGCTAATGAATCAGTGCATCATATAAGTACTTATGGAGAACTTGCTTTATTCCAGCACTCTGAAGAATGGAGAAGGAGTTTAAAAAAAATATATTCCTTTTCTTGTCTTAGCAGGTATGACAGGCTTGAAGCTACCAGGCTTGACAGTGGCCATGCTATTATCAAATGTACATGGCTAAAGGAGAGAATCAACTCCTGCAACTTATTCTCTGGCCTCTAGGTGCACTGCAGTATGTGTGTGCCTCTTTGCCCTCTACCAACTAAATAACTAAATGTATGAAAAAGTTCCCTTTTTCCAGAGCTTCATTGGATACAGAGCATAAGTACATCACAGTGTGAGTGGACCTAAGATCAGAACACAAAGTTATAATAGGTTGCAATAAGGTTTGTAATGTGTATCAGGCCATACATTTTAGCTACAAACATGACAGAGACTAGAATCATGTTTCCTTGATCTGAGCTCACTCCTGTTGCTTGCATCATATTAACTGTGAGCAAGTTACTAGGAGATATCATTACAAATTAAGGATCATCATAGATTTCTCTGAAAATTGCCAAACCTGGATGCAGTTGGATTGAGACTTCTCCTGGTGTCACTTGGGTATTGATTTCATTTTCATTTGATGCTACTACATGCACAGACAGGTATTCTATTGAATCAACTGGACAGCCTTTGCTTATCAAATTGGAAACAGTATCACAGCGTTCACTTCTTGATCCACCTGAAACAAAATCCTGTTTTAAAAAAAAAGAAAATCACTGATGGTTTTTTTAGCAAATCACCTCTGTGACAACTTAAGAAACCTTACAAAGTAAATATTACAAAGGAGACATTTCCCATGTAGAACAAACTAAGCTATCACATAAATTAGCTGTATGTTTCTAATAAAACTATGAGCAACTTTGTCAGGAACAAAAGTTTCACTTCTACAGTTCATTTAAAAATGGGAAAGCAAGTTAATAAGGAAGAGAGTTTAATCAAGCACTTTAATTGTTGTTGACTGAGCCCCGTAAAACTACACCAGCTTCATTTTTTTTAAACATTTGACTTTGGAAAGACAGACTTAAGAATTAGTCAAAGTGGACAATTTATTGTTTCCACATGTGTGTTGTATGTTCAAGGAACCCAGCTGGCATGTCTACTGTATACTGTTGTGCTTGAGAGGTGAGAGCAACTCCTTCAAAATCACGTGACTAACTATGCTCACAACTCATCTAAGAAGGAATTGGAATTCTAGCTTCTTAGACTATCAATTTCTGCAGCTTCTTATATTCAAAGCAGCCTATAAATAATTAGATAAACCAAGGAAGATGCTTGTGATGATACAGTAATAGATGATTCCAATTCAGGCTTTCTTCATTTTGCATCTAAAACTAAATTTTTCATGATCATTCAGCATAAAATGATGGCTAGTTTAGGAATAATGAAATATGATTAAAAGTTAATTTGTTCTGGCTGAGATTAAAAGAAGGAGACTTCCATTTTTTTCATGTGACCATTTAGGTTTTGTACTAAAAAGTATGGAAATATTTTACTATAGATAATATTGAAATTATTTCCTTGAGATAGTTACATGTGAGCTTAATATTTGCCCAATAATCTTCCTGGCAGAGCTATTTTGGCCTAGCATTTAATCATTTTATCTTTCAGTTATATAATTCAGGGAATTTAATCTCTAGTTAATTAATCATTCAGCCAAAGACTGTTGAGCAGATACTTACTATAAGATAATGATTTTTATAAGTGTTAAGGATACAAAACAAGGCAGCTAGGGTCTTCACTACTAAAGTCAATAGATCATGGATGAATTCAGTTACTAAGCAGGAAATATAATTATTATATTTTATATGGGAATAAACCTTAGGGGCAAGAGAATGTCATAGGGTTTATGGAGAAAGGGAAATATGAACTTTAAATGACAGACCAAAGGTGATGTCATTAATTATGAAGAGTGATATCCCTAGCACCAGAGAAGGGCTAGATAGTATTATGGTAGGCAATATAAAACATTTTAAAAAATGTTCTTTTCTCAATTTAGAGCATGGCTTAGTAAATTAAAGTCAGTGGGACAAATGCAACCATTTGTCTGTTTTCATGGTTTGTGTGTCAAAATGCCCTATTTTTAGAATAGGGCATTTAGAATGTCCTGTAGAGACTGTGCATGGCTCCAAGTGCTAATGGTTTACTGTTTGGCCTTCAAAATATTGACTGATAGTGTATGGCTTTCACGGGTGATCCAAACTCAGTAAAAAGGTAAAAGGCAATCTGCACTTCTTTCAAATTAAATTTTCTAAGTGTCTGGTAAGTGGTATTGCAGACACAGACACATTTAAATTTGGCTTAGAGTTAAATCACCTAGATTTTAAGGGGACGGTTAAAACAATTGTAGCAACACTTCACTTATAACAACAATTGTACAATTTACTTATATCTAAATGTATCGAATCAACTGGTAACACCCACTACTCCAGTCAGATACAGTTTTTAAACTGCTTGGAGATCCTCAGAGAAGTAGTCAGTAACTGGTATAGCTTGAATCTCAGTTCCTCCATATACTTCAGGTTAGGTGGAAGACTCTGCTTCTCTGGGCATGTGGACACTGAGGATACACAGGTTTGGTACTTCTTGCATTTCCAACTCACATGTCAAGTCACAAAAGGGCTACAATCACTTTCCAGATGTAAAATCCGCAAGATGTATCATGCAAAGGAAATAGAATATAAACAGCTCTAATCTTCCTTTCTAGCCTGCTAGGGTGTCTGACCTCCAGTGTACAGAATAGAGAAGATGAAGAGGTGGCTAATTTCCTGTAACTATACATCAAGGTATATGCCATGTGACCTTTAAATGTCAAATAGTTTTGCTAAAATAGCAAAATCTTCAATTGTTTTGCAATGTCTGAATCCGAATGGTGGTTTTAGCCCACTGTAAGAACTAAATCAGAAAAGTATTGCCAACCAACCAATTACGTTTGAAAAGGAAAGAAAAGGCTCTTGCCATTGCGGCTTATTTTCCATTTGAAAGAAAAGCATTTTGAAACCACACCCTTTTAATTTCTTGGCAGTTTATGTCATTTTAATTTCTTCTAACCCTTATGTTTTATTTTTCTTCAAGAAAAATACTGGGGAACTCAGACTCCAAGTTTCTGTAGCTAGGATTCGATGAGGATTAGAGGCCCAGGCTGAAATCCCTACAGCTTTTCGGCCTTCACCAGTTGCCTCTTCTGTGCATTAGCATAAAAATGGGTATATAAACAAAATGAAATCAACAATCTGCTTGGAAATGGAAGGGTCTTATCACTTCCCTTTAGACAGCAAATGCCATTCGCATTCTATTCTGTGATGATTGTGGTTTCAAGTCAGGCATGTTCTTACACTGTGGCTATATCAGCCAAGATGGAAAGCCAAGATGGAAAGATGCTCAAAACAATGTGTCTCCACTTAGGGATGTTAACGAAAAACATAAAGGTTAACTAGATTATATTAACAAGGTACTTTCTATCTCAAACATTTTCTAATGGTTTTCTGGAGCATGGGAGGAAGGGAAAATAGAGATTATGGATTAACAGATTAAAATGTCAAATGAAAATGGAAGCAAATTGAGTATATACTGTCTACATTCATGGTGATTTTTTGAGACAGAACTTTTATTAATTTTTGACAATTTCATACATGTATATATTCCCCCACTTATCTCTCTCCTCCAGTAATGCCTTCTCCCTACAAATATTTTTCCCACATCCAAGTCTATTTGTTTTGTTTTGTGACCCAGGGCTGTCTTTGAGTTTGTGGGTTTGGAATTATCTACTTCAGTCTGGTGGGCTCACCATTCAGTACACAACTAAAGACAATGATTACACCTCCCCAAGACATTTCAGTTGCTAATTTTTTGGCAGGGAGAGGAGAGCTCCTTCATAACCCATTGTTCACAAGACCAGTCTTATACAGGTCCGGTGCTGGTAGCTACTAGCTACAGCTGCTGTGAATCTCAAAGTGAAATGCTGAGTCATTCTTAGAAGACAGAATTTTTCACCCTCCTTGCTTACCTTCCAGCTCTTACATCTTTTCCAGCACCCTTTCTTGGGTATTTCATGGGCCTTATAGGATGTGGTATTTTCATCCATTATCATCATGATCAGGAATAACCTCCTCTTTCTTTCCCTCCATCTTTTCTGGGTGAGAAATCAGGGCCACCAGTCATGTCCCTTTCTATATGATAAGTGATTTTACTTTTTGACAGTATCAGACTGCTTGTGCACCCAGGTACGTGTGGAGGCTGGAAGTCGATGTTTACATGTCTTCTTCCATTACTTCTCCACCTTATTTTTTTTTGAAATACGGTTTTTCACTGAATCCAGTGTTTGCCATTTCAACTAGACTGTCTTGCCAGCAAGACCCAGGAATATGTCTGTTTGTACCTCCTAGTGCTGAGGTTACAGATGTGCACCACTACATCTGGCTTTCATGTGGGTGATGGGCATCCTAACCAAGATAGTCCTGCTTATACAGCAAGCCCTTTCTCCCACTGAGTCATCTCTCTCCAGCTCCTGGTTGAATTATTGGCACAGTCAGCTCAGCTCCCTAAACATAAGTAAAGTATATATATAGTCAAAAGTCCTATATCTCAAGCAATGTCCTATGCCATATATTACTTCACTAGATATTGGTTAAAGTGTGGAGTAGGTACAATCAGTATTTCCATTTTAGATATAGGAAAATTTTGATTCAAAGGGATGAAGCAAAATAGTTTACATAGTTGTTTACATAATTTATAGTTAGAAACCATTGGAACTAGGGCTTAAATTGAACTTAGTGTCTCTTTAGAGTCTGATCTTTTTTTTTTTTTTTTTTGAATCTGATCTTTCTAAACATGAATTACATTACACTATAGTGTATAGACAAGAATAACCTTGCAAATGTTCAATGTTTTCATCAAGGTCCCTGTTTGCAGGTCCAACAGTTGACACAGGTCCCTTCTGTTCCTCAGCACACCCTCTGCACTGGCCTTCTACCTTCTGAATTCCCATCCCTTGGCATACCCCCAAGTTTCTGCTTCTGTGGGCAGACAGATGGGTATTTTCAGAGCTTCCATTTTTCTCCCCTTTTGTATCAATCACAGCTGTGAGGAGGAGTGGTCTCTCTGGAACCCAATGTCACACTTGGCTGACAACTACGCTTTAAAACATATTTCTGAAAGCTCACCCCAACAACTCCCACTGAAGCACTCAGCAGCTGAGTTGGCTTGGCACAAAGAGCAAGACTCTCCTTAAAGTGATGAGTGGAGTACTGGCTTAGGGTCAGGAAAACCAGGCCACATCCTTGACACAGAGAACCCTACAAGGCAACTCCATGTTCAAGGCTGTCGGGATGAGTGAGGAAAGAAAGGGATGCTCAGAGAATGGCAAGAATCCTGCCTAGTCTTTAGATCCCAGAACTGATGATCTTCCACTAAGAAACTCTGGAATCTTCCTTTTAATGACTTTGTCTGACTTGATGGGTGGTGACAAATACTTCCTTGTTAGTTAATGACATCTGATTTTCCTTATGATGGAGCTCAGAGAACACAGGAAAACATGAAACTGTCAGCAGAAAAGGTAGCTTTTAGGTATGGCTATTGTATGTGAATCCTTTACACTGTAGTCCCTGACTTGTTCACAGGTGAGACTGATATCCCTGCTACTTCTCAGTAGTCTTTGTCTTTCTGCTGCATTCATGAGTGGGGAGAGAAGGTAGGGTGACAAGATGCTGGGAGTTTAGTTGTTGAGATAAATTAGGGGAAGTAAAACTAGAGATTCATATCCATGTCAGGCAGAAGTCTCTGAAAGCCTATTGATTACAATGCCCAGGAATTGTATAAGTAACTACAAAACTACCCAAATGAACTCAAAAGAATGCCAATGTAGCAGATAGTACCTTGGGGGAAACATGGGTATCTCTGATTTAAGATTTCAAAAACCTCATAAAACAACTTTAGAGCAAGACAAAAAGATAACATTATAATTTTTACTAAGAATTTTGATGGAATTTGTTTTTCCACACAGAATGCAAAACATTAACTTTTAAACAATAACAGTAAGTTATTCTCCACTCTATAGGATTTAAATGTACACAATAATTCATGAACAGGTTTAAGTGTGAAAATAAAGGCATCACATTTTCTATAAGTAGCAAAGAATACAGTGTTAGGAAATCACTAAACTATCAGTATTTCATATAAAAAGAAGGAAAATGGACCAATGAATAATCCTGATTTTCTCTTATAAGCATGTATTAAAAAAGCAATCAAACTTAGGTCTATAACTTTATGCTGCAAATTGCAGCAAGATTCTTGTATCAAAGTCTACTGAGCTATCAATGTTGTTATATGTTTGCCAAGTTTTTCTATAGAACAGATGGAAAGGATAAATGTTTTACACTCATGTCAAAATTACCACACTTTTTCTAGCAAAAATATTACAATTGATTTCATATTCAGCCAGATAAACGGTTTTCCCACAGAAAAACAAAGTTTCCTAAAGCTCAGCAATATCTTTCTTGTTCCTGATGCATCCTTAAAGTACAAAATATTGGGGCAATGAAGTCAGGCTAGAAAGGAAGTTAAGGATGGAAAAAAAAA